>JAJEJO010000486.1:1000693-1118372 GCA_020662805.1 Glaucomys volans
AGGGAAGGGAAGGGAAGGGAAGGAAAGGGAAGGGAAGGGAAGGGAAGGGAAGGGAAGGGAAGGGAAGGGAAGGGATGGGTGTTTGGAGATGAGTTTAGAGAGATGGGCAGGGGCCAGAGCATGTGGACATTTGAAGGCACAGTGAGGCATTCTGATCTCACTCCAAGTACGTTGCAAAGATGCTGAAGTTAAACCTGTGTGAAGGACAGATTGCAGTGAGGTGAAGTGAAAGCCAGGGAGCTCAAGGAAATCCATGATAACAGACCAGATGAGCAAGGGTAGGCAGTTGGACTGGAGGACTGGCAGTCTGGGTGGTGAGAAGTGGTCCTATTAAGCACAAATTCTGTCAGGTTTCACTACCAAGTCAAATGGGGAATGTGATAGAAAATGAAGAATCAGGGATAATTCCTAGAGTTTCTCTCAGAGAAGACAGGAATGAGAAAACAAGCATATAAAGATATGTTCCTAATCAATCCTCTCCATGTGAAAGCCAAGCCACTTGATTCAACAGAATTCAGCCTGTATCCCCAAACCCTCAATTGGCATCTTACCCAAATTGTTCACACAAGCATAGGAAGAAATAAAAAGTTTTGTGCATTTACCCCTTGTGAACTGATCCAGTGACAGTAACCATCATGGAAAGTAGTTCTGGGAAAACCTGAAACCCACCTAGGGCCCTTGACACCCAAAACTTATTCATAATAATGGACTAAAGCCAAAAAAGGCCATTTGGTAGGCCTGGAAAATACGGGGTCATATATATCATCTCTCCCTACCCCCAAACCCAGTCCCACAAGTCTATATCTAATCAACACGTCATTCTACTCATTGAGACTGGATCAGTTAGCCTGACAGATGATTGACATTCTGGCTCCTAATTTATCCTAATAGTTTAAAATTAGGCACACCTTAGGTATCCTTTAGGAGTCTCCTATCTGGGATATCTTTCAGTTACATTATAAATGAATCAGGAAAGGAAATATTTTTATTCAACTATGACCTGAACACATTACATAGACTGTAGTGCCATGTCTTGGCAAGGCTCAACTTTGATGACAGTGTTAGTCACACAAAGGCACACTCAGGCATTCAGTACCTTCTATGATCACCTGACTACTCCACCGCGCTGTCTTTAATGGATCTGCCATTCTTGAATGATTCTGTGTCTAGCACCTTGCTTATTTCCTTCACAATGAGGACTCCAGTTTCCTCATTCTGCAAGAGCTACTAGGTGGTAACCACTGAAACCATATATGCTTAGTCCTGCCAAGGATTTCTGTAATACTGTTAAGGTCTCGTGCTAAGAATGGGAATTTCTGGAATGGTGACAGAACTTCTGGAAGAAATGTATTTCAGGGCTTGGGGGAGGAGGGGTTTTTAGCATTTTTGCAAGCATTACACCAGAAAGGCAACCACCCAGGAAGGCCGCCATCTATACTGCAAGCCATGGAAAGCCAGTCCTTCTTTGTTTGTGCCCCAGATAAAGGAAGTGAGCATTCTTAACAATCTTTGAGGCAGAAGAAAATGAATGTGCTGTCTTTTTTTATTTTTTGAATTTTTTTAGTTGTAGATGGACACAATACCTTTATTTTATTTATTTATTTTTCTGTGGTGCTGAGAACCAAATCCAGTGCCTTGCACGTGCTAGGCAAGCGCTCCACCACTGAGCCACAACCCCAGCCTTTAATGTACTGTCTTGATTCTTCCAATATCTTCTTCAAATTATACATGCATAATACCTCAACTTCACATTTCACTTGGAATTAATTTTATCCACACCAAGCTGCAGGATGAAGAGACTCAAAAGGGTAATTTCTAAACTGTGTACAGTGCTCTGACCACATCCTTCCCAGTAGGGATGGGCTGAGCTGTGGGTCACTGCTGAAGGCTTCGAAATGCACAGACGTTTTTTGGGTTGTTTTATTTGTGGCTGTACACTTGGACTTTTGAAAAAATTCTCTGTCACCATTATCAAGAAAATCTTTCATACACTTCGGGGAGTTTACTAACCTCACCCACACAAATAGAATGACTCACCCCCGAGGGCTCTGAGTTGGTGTCTGGTAAGGCAGTGAGATTAAACGAGTGCTTTAAAAAGCAATGTCCTAAATTATCGCCATAGCAGTTGCCTCTAGGAATAAAGGCTGAGAGAGAAGGCATCCAGATACTATTTCATAGGCCCAGTAGAAAACAATGGCATACTCAAATTTTGTAATTTGAGGACAGTTTGTGATAAAGGGACTCTTTTCAGAGAAGTGGTCAGGGTGTGGGGAAACCACAAGTAAACTCTTGCAGCATTTGGAGCTAGCAATAGCAGTACTCTCCTTACTCTCCCTGAAGAGGTGAAGGGAAGGAGCTGTATCTAAGGAAAGAAGAGAAGGTCCCTCACAGGAGGCAGGAGCTATCACAATACTGAGGCCCACACAATCCAAATGTCCCCATAAGAAGAGAATCAGGGAAATAAACACCCAATTTCACTACAATCTGTTCACCAGAACTGGTGTTAGTGCCTCCGACTGGCCACTTCCAACAGGAAACCAAAGGCAAAGAAGCCCAGTGGTATAGTTAATAGGCAGCACACACACAGCCCAGTAGAGACAAGTGGTTCTGGATATGGAGAGATAGTCTGAAGACTGACAGCAGATAGTTTTCTCAAAAGAGAAAATGAAGATTTTTATCCATATCATCTGGATAAAAATAAACTTACTTAAAATATTCCCTTTAAGTATGTACATGTGCATTTATTTCTGTATAAACTTTACTTTCTCCAGCACAAAAATCATTATTAAATGAGTATTGCAAACACTATGTCATGTCAGTTTCTCAGAGCATAATAGATCGCCCCATACCCTGATTTTATCCTATGGATGACTTTCATGATCAAATGTCAAAAGAATACTGGTGATCTTACAAAATGATTGTTATTTTTGTATTTACTCTCAAGATCTGTGCTATCCAATATGGTACATGAACCATATGTGGCTATGTAAATTTCATTAGAATTAAATAAAATTTTTAAAATCAGCTATACACACACACACACACACACGCACTTTTTGAGTACACAATAGCCACCTTCAGGACAGCAGAAATATAGAAGAGTTTCATTATTATATAAAGTCCTATTGGAAGGTGCTGCAGTGGATCCCATGGTCAATTCTCAGGCACTATGAAAATGATGTGTCTGTAAACATCACTTAGGTATTCCAATAATCCTATTATGTACCAGGCAGCAAGCTAAGTGTTTTATAAGCATTATCTAATTTAAATTTAATTTATCTATTTAATTTAGTGAGGAAGGAATTATCACACTTATATTATAGATAAGGTCCAGAGAGATAAAGGAATGCATCCCATAACCACAAGATAGCAATTAAAAGAGCTCAGATTCAAAACTAGATCTCTCTGACATCAAAGCTCATGTTCTTAACCATTATATCCACACCTGCAGAAGAAATAGCAGTTCTGTTGAATAATTCACTTGGTTTTGTTTTACACCTGATACTGTAACAATATTAACTAAGCTGAGAGTACAATTTATGAAACCCAGTATATTTCCTTACATAATAGTCATCTGGTGTTCATAATGTATGTAAAGCAATATATGAGCTGTCCTTGAATGAACCTTTTCTCTATCTTCAGTATTACACTTGTAAGTTAATAAGCAAATGAATGGTTGTTGTAATACATGCTCCATCTGTATCAGTCAGGATCCCGTGGGGAAACAAATGGCATGCTAAAACTGGAGAAGGGAAGACTTTAATGAGTTGACTGCCTATCAAGGTCTGAACAGAGCTTGAGAAAGCCAAGAAGGAAGAATGCATACCCCAGGACAGGCAAGAGTGGGGAGCCACTGCTATCTAAAGCCTACAGTAGGGCAAAGTCAAGGGAAAGAAAGCCTACTGAGACCAGAAAGGCAGCTGGTAAAGAAAGGGCCTGATTTTTGTAGAGAAAAATGGTCAATTTCCAGTGACTCAGCAGACAGAGAACCACTGCACTCACTTTCTACCCTTTGAATGAGGGCAAGGTCATCCACTGGGACTGTCCACACAGTGCAGCCACCTGGGGGTATCCAGCAAGATGGAGAAGAGTGGAGAAGTGACCTGAGAGGACAGATAAAAAATACCATGCATACTATCCATTGCTGTTGTTAGGGAAAGGGGGTTGCATGTAGTGAATGCACATGTGCTTAATATCCTGATGTTAACAGGGATGAGGTTGATTAACTTGCAACTTCTCTAAATCACAGATTCTCTCATGGCTAAACAGATCCTCAAGGTAGAAGAAATGCCCAACCTTAGGTCTGCACAGACCATGGGTCTCTTCCCATCAACAATTTAAATAAAGTCACTGATGATTGACTTTGCTCTGAGATTTTCTTCAAATCACAGCCAAGGATGGGGCAACTACATCATGGGGCTAACCTGAAGCAAACAGGCACCTATCAGGAACAAATGATTGATCGAAGAGACTGCTAGGTTAGTGACCCAAGAATCAGCAGTTAGCACCTCAGTATTGAGAATAAAGATCATGGGTGGTCTTGGTTCCAGGGCCATTCTATGGAATTCCATCATTTAACATTTGAGACTGACCTTTGAATCGCTATCCATCAACTGCCTACCATATCTCAGACTGTATACCGATCACCCAGTTCATCTCACTGTTCCTGAGCACACCAATTGCTTTCAGCAGTTATGATCTGGCATGTGCTGCTCCCTCTCCCTGATTTCTCCTGCCTGGCCTGGTCAGATAAACTCCTATTCTTACTTCAAAACCCTTCTTGGGGCCCACATACTCTTGGAAGCCTTTCAAATTTCTGCCACATAGACTAAGTGTCCACTCCTTGAAACTTCTATGGCTCTTGTCTCACCCTGCTGTAGTATCAGGGTATAGTGAAATGAATCTATAGACATGTCTGTTGTCTCAGCATGATGGAAGCTCTCATTAAATTGTGGAAAGGTTGGCTCTCAATACATTTTAGTATGTCAATATCTTTAAAAGGCACTGGGTTGGGCATCATAGGACTAGAGGTTGACTGGTGGTGATGTGGGAAGAAAGAGGCAGCTAATGCTCAATTCACAATAGCTAGATTGTGGAACCAACCTAGATGCCCTTCAATAGATGAATGAATAAAGAAACTGTGGTATATATACACAATGGAATATTACTCAGCCATAAAAAATAATAAAATTATGGCATTTGCAGGTATATGGATGGAGTTGGAAATGGTCATGCTGAGTGAGATTAGCCAATCCCAAAAAACCAAAGGCTGAATGATTTCTCTGATAAGTGGATGATGATACATAATGTGGGGTGGGAGGGAGGCAAGAATGGAGGAAGGATGTATTGCATAGGGACAAAAAGGGGGGGATTGGGGAGGGGGGTAAGAACAGAATGAAACAAACATCATTACCCTACGGACAAGTATGATTACACAAATGGTGTGACTCTACTTATGTACAACCAGAGAAACAAAAGCTGTACCCCATTTGTGTACAATGAATCAAAATAAATAAATTTTTAAAAAGCAGCTAATTTTTTAAAAAAGGATAAAGTCAGTCCCCAACCCCTTCCCTTAAGGTAGGGTTATCAGATAAAATATAGGATGCCCAGTTAAATTTGGATTGCAAATAAGTACATAAAAGACTCTCATGTCATACAGCCAAAACAATGAGATCTCACTACACACCCACTAATGAGAAGAGCCAAACCCAGAACACCAACGACACGAAAGGCTGATAAGGAGCAACAACTCAGTTGGTGGGGATACAAATGGTAGGGATGCTTTGGGAGATAATTTGTCAGTTTATTACTAAACTAAATGCTCTCACTATATTTCCCAACAATTGCATTCCTTGATATTATCCAAAGGAGTTGAAAACATGTCCACACAAAATCCCATACCTGAATGTTTATGGCAACTTTATTCATAATTGCCAAAACTTGGAAGCAACCAAGATTTCTTCCCCTGCTGAAGTACTCTATACTCTAGAATTTTGTACTGAGTATGTTAAATTTTTTTATTGTATTACCAGGCAAAGGCCAGTAGTTTTTCTTGGTTCCACAGCTGCTGGTACAATATGAGTTGACTGGGAATCCAAATGTGCTTGAAACAAAAGTAAAAATTGGAGGGTGATGCTGATGGCCACATAGTAGAAGTAGTTGTTGTTAGTATATTCCACCACCAAGTAACATACCTGACTGGTTCACAGCTCAATATTAAAAAGAGAAAAATTAACTGAAAAACTAAGAAACAATTTTTTAAAAGAAAGAAAAGGGAAGGGAATTCTCTTATGTACGTAGGATTCATATAGGGTCCCCCCTGGGAAAAATTAGGATAAATAAATAAACTGTCAAACATTCAGAAAATGGAATAGCATTTGGCACTAAAAAGAAATGACCTCTCAAGTCATGGGATGTCATGACAGAAACTCAAATGCACATTGTTAAATGAAAGAAGCCAATCAAAAAAGGCTACATACTGTGAGATACGAACTCTATGACATTCTAGAAAAGCCAAAAAATATGGAGACAAGAAAAAGAGCAGTGGTCTGCAGAGGCTAAGGGGTAAAAGTATGAATTAAGTGGGGAATAGTGAAATTTTAGGGCAAGGAAAATACTATTCTAATGCTGTAGTGGTAGGTACATGTCATTATATATTTGTCCTGACTTAGGAAACATACAACACCCAGAGTGAACCCTGAGTTAAAATATGGGTTTGGGGAGACCATGATGCATGAGCATAGGTTCATCAATGGTAACAAATGTAGGACTGGTGGAAGATGTTGATGATAAGGGAGCCTCTGTACATCCGGGTTAGGGGCTATGTCTGTGCCTTTCTTCAAGTTGGTTGTAAACCTAAAACTGCTATAATTTTTTTTCAGTTTTTGATTTCAGATAAGCAATAAATAACTTTAATTAACTTTCTAAATGTGTTTCATGCAAATAGATTCAAATATTGCACAGGACACAATCTATACCAAAACATTATTAGTGTTTATCTGAAATTTAACTGCATTTTAATTTGCCAGATATGGCAATTCTGCTTATATTGCTGAAATAAGATGAGGCTCTATGAGCTGTTAGAACTTGCAGGCAGTGTATGCTATGAACACCAGAGCGGTGTAGCTGGGGTATGAAGCAGGCATGAGTGCTGCAGGCCCGATGGGCCCTCCCTGTTCTTTCAGTATAGAAGTTTTCTGCCAGGAAACCTGGCTTCTCTCTGTAGAACCTTGGTATGCCTGGGGAGCCTGGATTTGAAGACCTGGCCTCAGTTCCACATAGACCACTTACCAGTGTGTGGCTTTCAGAAAAATCACAAAATTTCTCTAAGTCTCATTTTCCTTTCCCATAACTGAAAAACTAAGATACAGTTTATAAAGAAAGAATAGAAAGGGGAATTTGCTTGTGTACTTAAGGATTCACACAGGGCCTACCATGGGGATCTTCTTGTGGCATCATCCACTGGCCATCCATCTCTGCCTCCCCATAGCTGAGAGACCTACCCCTTGGCTTGACTCAAAATCCGTAATGTTTACTCGACGCCCCAACCCTCAGAATCTTTTCTATCAGGAGTCAGTAAACTTCTTCTGTCAAGGGCCCTATAGTAAATATTTTAGACTTTGCAGACCATATGATTTAGAAATCATAAACTACATTAGGCTTCATGAGTTTCTCATGCAACAACTCACCCCTTCCATTCTAAGTGCCAAAACATTCATAGATAATACAAAAACCAATGGGCGTGGCTATACTGCAATACATCTGCATATACGAACATAGAAATTAGAACTGTGTATGATTTTCCATGTGCCAGGGAGTGTTACACTCCTTTGACTCTCTTTTGAATCTCACAGAAGTGCACAGACAGTCTTAACTCACAGGTCATAGAAAACAGGCAGTAGATTGGGGCTGGCCCTTGGCTGTGGTTTGCTCACCTCTGCTCTACAGGACAGAGTTGCTAACCTCTGATGAGCTCTTCAGCCTGGAGGGGTGATGGTCTTCTACTATGAGTGACCTAGAGCAGAGTTAGGAGAAGAGCTGATCTGAGTTCTTATTCAGCCTAAGGCCACTGTCCTTAACCTACCGTGTGAATCCAGGGAAATTATGTCACTACTTCCGGTCTCATCCTTCATCCGTTTAAACAAACAAACAAATAAAGAAAAAAAGACCCAGGGTGAGGGAGCATTATATTTAGCAAGTTGCTAAATGAAGTGGATGGAAAACACAAATGAGGAAAATTAAGGACACTCTTAGCTGTGACCGTCGGAGTGTTGAGTAATATTGAAAATCATAAAGCAAGAGAAATAGAGAAATCAAATTGATTTCCTTGTAAATTTCCACCACAGTTTTTTACTTCATGGAAAGCAGAATAATGTATGAAGTCATTTTTCCTTCACACACAATTCACTTTCATGGAGTTTGCAAAAAAGAGGAAGTTTCTCTCCACAGAGAAGCTCTGATGCCCGACTAAGCCCCAAAGGAGCATTTTCTCACGAAGGGCACTTCTGTCCTTTGCCTGCCCCTCCTGTCTCTTACTGTGCAACTCTCCACCCCCAAATCCAGCTACTCTCAGCTTATCATCCTTTCCCCACTTACAGGGTAGTTTCCATTTTAATTCTTTTCTCCTGCAGGACTATGGTGTTAAGTGCCTGAATATTGCAAAGCCAGGAACCCAACACAATACAGCGCATAGAAGTCATTGCTGTTTGGCTGAATGACACCCAGAAGATAGGAAGAAAAAATTTAAAGCAAATCCTTAAAACTTATCAAAATACAAAGTGCCAGGTGGACAGTGATAAAGGAAACTCTAGTATAGAAGGAAGATGCTGGCTTCTGGAACCTGGGCCCTTGCGCTGGTGAGAGATGGCAATCAACTTGCAGACAGTCCTAGGGAGCTTAGAAAAAGGGCCCTCCAGGTGACACGAGGGGAAAAGATCAGGTTTTGATAGAAGTAGAAAGCTCCATTCCACCAGAACGGAATGATAATTAGAGGTAATTACAGTCGATTATGAGGGTGCCGAACTGCTGGTGTCTACCCAGCAAGTTACAGTAAAGTCAACCTCATTTTTAATCACTTCAAAAGTGCCATTTTTATTTCTCAGCTGATGAATCTTTCAATCTGGGTGTATTTACAGAGCATTTTGGTTCAACCAAGGTCAAAGAAAGTTAAAAGACAGGTTCTCCGTGGAACCTCTTTTCCTCTCAGATGCGCAAGCAAATGGCTTAAGAGAAGCAACCTGGAAAACAAAAGGGAATGCTAGAACCCTGACTGGATCCTGCCCCCTTGGAGGCAAGTAAGGTGAACCCAAGGACTTCTCTGAGCCTCAGTTCCTCCATCTGGAGCATAGGGATGATGCTCTTGCTCCAAGCCACACCTCTGCTGTGAACCTCAAACGACACAACACACAAAGGACTCTATAGATTGTAAAAGTAGAAGTGCTTCCCTTGATCATCACTGTTACTGCAGTAGGAGTAGTTCAGGGCCATGGCTGGAGCTGTTGACTGGCCGCTTCAGTTTGAACAGATGACTTGAGAGGGTTAATAAGCACATGTCATGGTCATCACTTAGGCCTGATGAGTCAGAGCCCCAGAGCACGAGGCCCAGATCATGGGCTCCATGGGACCAGCTCATCTGACTTGGATGGTTGGAGCTCCTAAATTAAAGAAATCTGGGATTAAATCCCACCTCCACCTCTTCCTCAGAGGTAAGTTCTTTATCCTAGCCAAGCCTCAGTTTCCTCCATCTCTAAAATTGGAAAATAATACTATGCCAGATTGTGAGGCTCAGTATTAATATATCTGATCTATGGAACATAGTAGGCTTTTCCCAAGTAGGAATAACTTAATGCTTTACCAGCTATTTTGCAAATGTATGTGAAGATTGCTTACAAAGACAATCTGCTCAGATGCATCCCTGATTCTTTAGTCGCATGGCTCACTGCTGCTGGGACTTGCTTCTAAAAATGATGGCACATTGTTTTAATATTATTTCAGTTACTTATTTTAATACAGCTGCCCCAATCTTATTATTCCCATGTTCAACCTGCACACTCTCAATCCCCCACAGCCCTGCTCCTTCATCTACCGTGGTGATTCGTTTCCAAATTTCTGCCTTGCTTTGCTCCTACATTCAACCCCAAAGTAGACATTCACTGTTTAACAAAGTTACTCTTTTCCTGGAAAGTTGGTGACTGGCTTAAATCAGGTGTCCTGGAAACAGATGAGATGCTGAATTTGTGTGAATGTTCAGGAACACCCATAAGGGAGCAAGGCAAGCAGGACTGGGCAAAGCGAGGTGTTGAACCATGATGCATCCACAACAGAGGACTCAGCTGACATCATGTGAAGCTCTGGAGCAGGAATGACCCTCCAGGGATGTAGATTGTGTCAAGGAGCTATGCTGTCTGTTCAGAGAGGGACTGAGCTAAGATCTACCAGCAACCAATCCTCCTACAGTGAGAAGTGTTGTGCCTCCGGTTCAGGGGCCTTCTGGGCAGTAGCCCACCATCTCCACTTTTCAATTGCACAGTCATGAGGCCCATCTCAACCACTGCTGCACAATGAGGGCCACTTTGCCTGTATTCTCTCCCTGTTCATACTGAAATATGGCTGCCAGTCCCACAGGACATTTGCCGTTTGCTGCTGCCCCAACTTCACAAAGCTCATAGCCTAACCTTGATGCCACTTCTCAAAATTCCAGTGAATACATAGAATGAGAAAGTTAACCCCCTTCCATTTTTGCAGTGATGTGTGTTCTTCTTAAAGTCTAAATTTCCAAGACCTGAGCATATTTAAGTCTATTTAATGCCTCTTAGTCTGGTTCCTCATTTTGTTTATAGGAAAGAATATTTCATGGGTAATGATACAACTCTATTCTTACACAATATCCATTGGGGTTTTCGTTTCCTTTATTTGCTGAATAATTTTTTTCTTTATAAAGTATTCTCCTGAAAATATAACAAGAAGTTCTACATGCTAAAGGAAAAAATCAGACTAGACAAGCAGGGCTAAATTAAGAAAAAAATCTTCCAAATTACACAAAAGTATCAACTAGAAAGAGAATATGGTTGAAAAGAGAACCCAATAATCAGTATACACAGTTCCCTTATGAAGTGAAGAAATGGAAAGATGTCCTTATCTCATATATTGAAATAATTTGTTATGTCAAAAACATGAAAATGTTCATTTTGTAATAGTTTGCATGATTGAAAAAAATTAAGTAAATGAATGAGGTCACATGCTTCAACAAAAAGAAAGAGGTATAGGTGTGAAAGATATAAGAATATATATTAATGCAAACACTTATGAAAATATGTGTGATGTAAATTTTTTATTTTATTGGCATTATATATGCTTATATTATTTTATAATGCATTTCTACATAAATCTGTATGTACACACTCCTGCCCATCAGAGGAATACACACACATATTGATACTTTGCTAAAAATTACATACAGTTTCAGTCATTTGGAAAATTTCACCTCTTCACTGTGGGTTTATTGAAACATTTTTTAAAGTAGTATATTGAATGGAGTAGAAGATTTTATGAAGATATTTTACTTATACTGACAAAAATAAATAAATCCATTTTGGCTGATCATAATTATGCAGTACAAATCAATAGTTAATATATAAGACTTAAGGAAGATGTTTAAAATGTGAATGGATAAAGAAAATGTGGTATATATGTACAATGGAATATTACTCAGCCATAAAGAAGAATGGAATTATGGCATTTGCTGGCAAATGGATGGAACTGGAGACCATCGCACTAAGTGAATCAGCCAATCCCAAAAACCAAAGGCCAAATGTTCTCTTCAATATGCGGAAGCTACCGCATAATATCAGGGGAGGGGAGATAGAAGTTCATTGGATTAGACAAAGGGGAAAGAAGGGAAGGGAGCAAGGATTGGGAACAGGAAAGACAGTGGAATGAATCGAAAAGAACTTTCCTATGTTCATATATGAATACACAACCAGTGAAACTCCACATCATGTACAACCACAAGAATGGGAAGTTATACTCCATGTAAGTATAAAATGCCAGAGTACACTCTACTGCCACACATGTCTTAAAAAATAAATAAATAAATAAATAAACAAATAATAAATGTAAAACAAAAGATGTTTAAAATGTTTCACAACCTCAACTCAAGGAAAATTCAAGGCAATGTACATCTTTATATTTTTTTCAAAGAAAATATTTCAAGAAACTACACTCCTCACATATGTGGCATCCTGTTCTAAAAGCTTCCTCTGTGCAGCACAAAGGAGGTGACTTCGAGGACTAGGACAGTTAAGATTTTTCCCACTGAATTTTAATCCTGATGCCCAAGTCAACACCTAGGGATGCTGACAATTTGTTTCTCTGTTTTTAACACTGGTTCAAAAGAAAAACCTTCCAACTTGGGTTTTCCCCTCCCAAATAATAAATATTCAGTCTCTAGAAGAAGATTGAAAATGATGTTTAGTCTCCTAGTAACAGAGGCATTAGCATCCTTATCAGCCTTACATGAAAATGCAGCAAACGCAATTACAGTAAGAGTGGAGACTGGGCCAAAGAGGAGTGAGGGGTACTTACGTGTGGATGGCATCTGACTAAAGACAATAAACCCTTCCTCCGATCTCACCTGACCTGGAAAACAAGTTGTGCACTTAGTGAGGCAGATGTTGTTATCATTTCTCCTTAACAGTTCATGAAACTGATGCTCAGAAAGATTGCAGTTCAAGCAAGGTCACCTGGCTAATAAGTGATAAGCTGGGACAAAGATAAATCCAGGCATTTTGGTTCCAAATTCCACATTCTTTTCACCAAAGCATGATGGCACCCTGATTAGATGCATATAGATTTGGAACTGGGGCAATTTCCTGTGAGACTATTTCTTTCTATCAAAAAAAAAAATCATCATTTTAAACATAGCTAATGAAGCTTAGCAGAGACTCTACTACTCACCTAAATTGCATGTTTCTCCTCTTCTTCCTAGAAGAGGAGACCTACTAGAAATTCTCATCTTCCTTAAGTGAGACAATAGGACTGATTATGGAAAATGGGTTGTGGACAAAGGTGAGGCATTCCATACTCAGGCCTGGTCTCTGGATGATGCTGTGATACAATCCACCATGTCCTTTTCTGATCTCATTGACTTCCCAGATGCAGAGATGAACCAGCGGAGGATTCTACATAGAAGGAGTGGGGGTGCCTGCTTGCCTGTGACATGAATGACAAATCAAATTTGCATGTGAAACCCACTGCTGGGGCTCACTGACAGAGCACTAGTGATTTACTCTGACCAATATAAGAGCAAAGAAAACATCATATTTAGAACCCAGGAGACAATGACACCAAATATTTTAAATGACAGAGGAGATGGGGAAATCATCTTTGATTTTTATTGTTCCTTATATTTAACAGTGGAAAAGTAATTTTTTTGACAATGAAAAATCTTAATGACCAAGTGATTCAGGAAAGATCCAGGCTAGTCACCTTCACACCCACACACACACACACACACACACACACACACTTACCAGCACATGTAGTTTGCTTTATATCACATCAAATTGTTCTTGGATAAGGTGAATTTAGGCTTTGAAAGCATAAATTTACATAATTGGGGTCTTCTTGAAGAATACAAAATTACAAATAAAATTAGATACAAAAATAAATATTTATTGAGCATTCAAAAACAAATCACAACAAATTATACTTTAAAACTTTGGAAGCTGACAAATATTATAAACATAACAGAATCCAAAATGATAACGTAATATTTTTATTAATTCACTGCCAGGAAAACTATGTAATATTTTTTCTTACATTTTGACTGCAATAATTACAATTTTTAACAGAGAAAACAGAAAGATAAATGTCTCCTAGCATAGTTTATTGAAATCTGTTTTATTACTGATGATAATGTCATCTGCATTTTTAGGATTATTGTCAACTTTGGGAAAAATCTCTATTGAGTTTCTGCCACATATAAGCTATAAGATTTGGAATAATTATACACAGACTAGCTTTCCTCTCTGTGTATTTCAAACCTTGCTTCTTCCTTTCAATCCACATATTTCCAGTGCTGGAAACCCTCAAACACATCAATATTAAGATATGTCTCCCAAATCTTTGCATCATGATACCAGGTGAGTTGACACAGTGGACAATAAAAATTTTCCTGGAAGCTATGCCTGTACCAGGATACCTATCAATAACATGGCAGTGACCCCAAAGCATAGAAATACTTCCCATTATATCCATATAAGGTAACCCCGATTGTACTTTCTCTAAGTCAGATTTAAAACCAACCAACCAAACCCATGGCTGCCCCTATATTACCTCACAGGGACAGAAATGAAACAGTGAGAGAGTTGAAAAGGAAAGAAACAAGGAGCTTAACTGATTGCAGTTAAGATATCTAAAAACTTTCCCTGTGGGTGAATGTTCATAAAGCTATGGCTGATTTCCAAAGCTAGCATGATTCATGTATTTGGGGGGGTTGAATACTCTACTCCTAAATTGCAAACTTCATTCAGGAAATCCTAAATTGACTTTATGACCATTTTTGTTGAAAACTAAACTGGTTTGTTTTTTAACGTTTTTATCAGGAAAAACAAAATCCCTTTCTGAAGTGGGTCCAACAAGTCCCCAGGCATTGTTTGTCTGTTGACGAGTCTCTGTCTGCCTGTCTGTCTCTCTTGTTCTCTTATAGCAACATTGTCTAGAAAATAACAGATTGAATTTGTGACCACCCACTAGAGTGTGCACCAAGTTCCCTAAGGTACATAATAAAGACAGACATCGCCAATTGGCACAAAAGATTTCAAAGAAGGAACATTAGCTCAAATATAAAACTTTGAATTTTGTACTGACCTAAGTATTGAAATGGAAAGAGAGTTGAAATTATCATTTAGAAATGTAAGAAGCTGGGTGAAACTAGTCTGGGAAAGCTCCTTGGGGAAGAGGTGCAATTTGGAGCAGTATAGGATTCATCTCAGGGAGGACAGAGATCTTGTCTGCTTTGTCCACTGCCTTCTCCAGTTCCTGAATAGTGCACACTAAGGGTTCAATTAATATATTTGGCTTGCATACAAGGAAGGAAAGAAAGGAAGGAAGGCCTGCCTGTCTTTACCTTAGGTAAATTCAAGTCAGTGTCTCAGGTTCCTCACCCGTAAAATGAAGATAAAAATAGCCCCTCCCTGATATCATTGTCATGAGGTTGTAGGAACTAATATACATAAATTGTTTATAAGGAGGTCTGATACTCAATAGCCTCAGTCCTTACAATGATCATTTCATATTAGTTCCTTGGCACTGTCATTCAAGGCATCCAGCAAGAGGGCATATTGTCACTTACTGACACAGAGAGCTGAATTTGGAGATGATTAATGGAAAACCTGCCAAAAGAACTGAAATCTCTATTTCCAAAAATCCATTTACATGGGAGAATCAGAAGATCTGGGATTTGATTTGCAGACAGGCATGGAAGGAAGAGGGTGGTCTGTGATGTGGCAGGAAGACCCAGCTCAAGCCCCGACAGGGTAAACGCAATCAATAACATCCTGTCAGGAACTTTTTGTGGTCTCATGTAAATTTAGGCTACCTGAATACAAGATAAAAACTGTCATTTCCTCTCTCATCATATAACATGATGATTTATCTATTCCTTTGAAAGAACTGAACCAAACAATTGCTTAAATGTTCCTGGTTATACAAGTCCGTTGTGAAATGTAAGAGAAGAGTGGTGCAAGATGGTAGGATATTTTTAGGACATTTGCAGAGAGGAACCCTACAAAATAAATGTGGAATAATTAACTCAAGCCAATGGGCAAGTCATTACAATCACTCTTAAAGCAGTCTACGAGGAAAACAGTGTCATGGGCTGTTTAATCAACCCTAAACTGCGGGGGTGACTAGTTTATAATCTAGGTGTTTTCCAGTTAGCTAATACAAAACAGTAATAAAGGGCCAACTGCATTATTGACACAATACTCCTTTATCCTTACAGAGAGCTCATGTCGGGTCCTTTGAAAACTTTGAACTTGACTTGGGATGTTCATAGAAATTTTTACACCTCAAAATAATTGTTTATTGTTTATTTATCAAACCCATCATCTTCAAAGACATTTAGGGTCACAAAAGCAATGTGAAATGTCACTGAGGCAGGAACTGAAGGTTATTTTAACATATAAGCCTATATTCATTAATCACTGTGATTAAAGAATGCTTTAAAATGAGGGTAAGGTTGAGGTCCAGACTTGTGAACTGTGTTCTACATAAAAGATCAATTCACAACGTGTCTTCCGTCATTTGCAATCTGACCTGGCTCTGAAGGGCAGGGAGGGCTAAAGTCGACACTATCCACACTGAAAGTCGAAGGAGGATGTACGGCAGAGAGTTCCACGTTCCAGATGATCCTGCAGTGATCGTAATCCTGTCATCACTGCGGGTGCTGCTGGAATAGAGCAGTCTTTGGCTGCTTTCTCTGTCCTATCTCCAGTAGATTTCATGGAGTCTTAATACTCATCCAGTTCAGTTCCACCAGTGTTGTAGGGGAAAAACCAAACCCTCTTTGCTGCCCATCTGGTTGAAATGTGACTTTTTTTCCAAACTAAAGTTTGACAATTCCAGCTAAGATGTGGTAGATGCTGCTGAGTGAAAAGTCGGGAATAATTTCCTGGACATGTCCAGGGGCTCCCAGCAGGGCAGGAGCTAGGTGTGAGGATCTCTTCCCTCATCATTCCAGTGGTCCTGTTTTCTTGTGGACAGACAACTTGCGGTCAGAAAACGCACATCCTGTGTGGGACACAGATGCACCAGTACACATTGGAAGGGGAAAGAAAAACACCTCTGTACTTACTGAGCTGCCATTTTTACTTGTGCCTAACCCTTCCTGGATAGATCTTGTCTCCAGCAGTCTTCACGAGGCCAGGATTTGTATAGTACTCCCCACATACCCCATTCATGGCAGATATATATGGTCCTGAAACCACAGACGGTACCAAACCTTTTATTTGAATTTTTTCTATACATATATGCCTGATAAAGTTTCATTTGTAACTTAAGTGCAGTAAGAGATAAACAATAATAATAACATAGAACAATTGCAATGACATGAGAACGAGGTCTGATGCAGTTCCTCACAGCGCCCTCCTCCACTGCCCCACACTCATGCCGCTGCAGCTCTGTGACTCCTGGCTCTCCCGCGTGGATTTCAAGTGCAGCAGGGAGGTCTGGCTAATGGAAATCACAGCTGGTTTTTTCAGCAGAGATAGTACAGAGTAGGCCCCTGGTGTTAGAGAGGTGGTTTCCTTCTCCCTTCCAGTGTGATGAGGCAACGTGTCTGTACTTATGCATCTACATCACTCACCAGATGAGGGTTTTCTGGCCACAAATTGTGTAGCCACAAGAAAAAAAATTCACAGCAAAAGGATATTACAGAGAGGAAAATATTTTAATGGCCGGAAGGAAGTATCTTAGCCACTTAGCATGGAGTACTCTTGAATCTGAAATTCTAACAAATGCACCTGTCTCAAGCAATAACAATGACAGTTCCAGGTGGCCCCAGAGGGGAAGACTGCCCCAAAATTAAACCTGATTTGTGTCAATTTCCCCTTTACATGCCCAGAATCTTGAGCTCTTTGTAGCAAGTTCAGATTCCCAATGTCAGCCCAAAACACCTAGAAAGCTTGAGGCAAGCCTCAGGCTAAGATGAGGACTCATTGAGAGGGCAAGCACCATTTTGACCCAACTAAGACCTGTGGACTTCAAATTTTGTTATAGCTGAACTTTAATGACCTTTATCTCAAAGTCTAGCCTGTGAGTAATGAAGATGAAGCCCTCCTTTCAGCCTCTGGGTTTAAAGAAAGAGGAAGGAAACAGTCCATTGTTTTTCTAACCTCACAATTTCCTCCCGTAAGATGGAAAATTGAGAATGGCAAGTGAAAGCGGCAGGCATCACGGTAGAAGGACATCCGGTGAGGCCCAGGTTCCTTCCAGATGGGCCTCTGTTGACTGTGGGGCCCTGCAGGACACAAGCTGAACGCAAGCCCCCTTGCCAAAATTATATGAGTACTCACCACAGCCAACTCTTCCTTCTGAAATCTAGAGCACACAGGTCCATTCTGCACTCTAAACCCAGGGAAAGGTTTGCACGAAGTGGGGAAACACCTCAGAGTGGCCCTTTCCCAGCTACAAGAGAGAGTTCATTGTACCCAGAATGCTGAAAGGGGAAACAACAACAACAATGACAACAACAACATTTTTTAAAAAATATTCTGTTCTGTTCGTCCACTCAATTGATCAAAAATAGCTCTCAAGTTTGTTCAGCACAATTTGACCTTCATAATTATGGGGTGATTATGAGGCCCCATTAGAACTTTGAAAGTACTTTGTACATAAGAGGCCTTTAAACATTCTACCATAATAAAAATGAGCTCATAAAAATCCCACACATTTCACATAGGCCTTTGATAACCCATCACACAATAATGGCCTTGAGTAACTAACAGGCTGTTCTACATTCAAACCGGTAGCTTAGAGGTAAAAGTGTTTTTTCAATCTTATTATCTTTGTCTAGGGCCTTAGAAGAAAAAAAAAATTGCTTTGCCCTTAGATGAGCAAATCCCATGAATCATCAGAAATGACCCCTTTCTTCTCTGGTCACTTCTTTGCCCAGAGCAGGTTTATCAGAGTGTAAGAAGAAAAGTGACCTGGGCTCCACTCCCAGTCCCATACCAGCCTATCTGTGGAATTCTATGCCCCTTCCTCTCTCAGAGTCTCAGTCTCTCTTCTCTAAGACAAAAGGGCTGATCTAGAACCAATGGAGTTGGGCTGAAATCAATGCATGTGCTGTAAGGCATTTGAGGAAGCCACATGAGATGTACTGCCTGCCACCTCTCAATAAAAGAAAACTTTTACCTCTAATAGGCAAGGTCTGAATTACCTGTCATTTGAGAAGAAAATAAGGTGGACTTGGTTTAGTTTTTTTGTTTGTTTGTGTGTATGTGTATATGGTGTTGGGGATTGAATTCAGGGCCTCGGACATGCTAGGTAAGTACTTTACCACTGAACTATACCCCTAACCCAGAAAAAGTAACTTTGAAAGCCATCAGCTTATCATCTGATCTCTAGAGTATGTTTCATTTTAGCCACATTGCAAATCTGACTGGCATGAGCCTGCCTTGGGTGGTTACCCTTCAGGTTGAATAATTTCAGGGATGAGAAGGGATTTTTTTTTTCTCTCACTAATATCCATTAATGAATTAATAGGGATTATTTTATTGACTAGAAAAGCAAGTTTTGATTCAACCAGACATAGGATCGGTAACTTGATATGGAAACAAAATGAGAGACATAAAGAAGAGAACAGATGAGATTCAACGCATGGTAGGGGCTTGCCTGGGACAGCAGGCCTCAGTGGGGCACCTCAGCCATCATGGGCGTACAAGGGCCCCAGAGAGGCACTGACAACAGCCAGAGCCTGAACTGACCACTGGCTTTCACACAGGCCATGCTAATTTTTACAAAGAACCAAAAATACCCTCAGTTTTCAGCTGCAAGACTGGGGTTTCGAGCAGCTAAAACGATGGTCCAGGAGCATCCAGGGAACCAATTCCAGAGTTGGAATCCTGGCACAAGGGAGGGAGAGAGGTGCCAAAAGGGAAGAAGCCAGAGAAGACCAAATGTTCTAACCTTGCTTCCTGTTTTGTCCTGTCTTGTGTCAGATCTATTGTCAATCACATAACACTTACTGTATTTCCTTTTCTTTCTTTCTTTCTATTTATTTTTTACATTTTATTTTTGTCCTGGGGATTGAATCCATTGAATTTCTATGGCAGCCTGACATGGGAGAACAGTAAGGAGGAACAAATCACAGACAACCTTCCAGGAGTTGATGACTGGTAAGACATGTATGGAAATGTGGTAGTTATCAGTGCTGTGCACCAAACATTGCTATCCTCCTGCCAAACACACAGTGGGATGGTACTTCTCTGCTTCCTTACAATTGGGGGTGTTCTTGCTCTTGCCAGTGACATCTGAGCTGAAATGACATGTTCCAGCTCTAGGTGGAAGCTTTAATGACCTGAATTCAATCTACTACTGTTTCCCTGGGCCATGACAACTGGCAATGTGCCCCATGGAAGTTGCTTCACCAGTCTGGGTTTCCAGAGAAGGGAATTTGGAGAAAACCCCAGAAAACTGATATGTAGCTTAAGGAAGAAATAAATGTAGTTTCATCCACTGAGAACTTGGGAGTTGCTTGTTATTACAGCATTACTTAGTTTATTCTAACTAATGTAGTAACTATCCAGTATGGCAGAAGTTTTAAGAGGCCAGAGTTTTATTTTGGTCATCATCCACACGAGTTAAAAAATAACAGCAAATCCAAAGAGAATTGGAATTTGAAACCTAGCAAAAATATATTTCATTTGCCTACCATGGTGTGGCCAGCAGGGTTCTATTATATAATAGAATAAATGTGAATGAAGGCCACTGACGTAATTTGTTAATTAAAACCTCTTTCAAAGTCCCTGCATTACAGGCTTATGAACATGGACAGAAACTTCCAGTATACCTTTATTTTTACACCAATTTCTTACACAACCATAACAAATTCCAAGGAAGAATCAGGGAGGTAGAAGAGGGGAAGAACTCATAAAGAAGGAAAGAAGTAACTTCTATTATTTCTTTGGTAGAGTTATCACACCAATTCCTTTTACTTTATGTGGCCACACAATATTTTCCATCAATCCTTAACTCCAGCCTTACCTTTCTATGATATATTCAAAATATTGTTGCATTACAAGTTACAATTCTCTGGTTTGATATTTTCTTTTCCATAAAGAAAATTTCCTAATTTCCCCCTAAATTCATGAAACTTCATTAAGAGTTAACAATAAGCTTCCATTTGTAGACCAAAGGCCAGGCTGTTCACTTTTGTGTGAATTCCCTCATTGACCCTCATAATCATCCTGTTAGATAGATATTCTTGGTATAGATTTGACAAAAGAGGAAAATGAGGTGTTATTTGGGGGCCAATAGCTTACTCAAGCCCATAGCCAGGAGGTGAACAGACCAGGTGTTCTGCCAGATTCTTTGGACGTTACATGCATTGTCCCCCTATCCCCACATCCCAAACCTCTGGAAGCTCTTAGTGAGGAAACTCACTATAAAGTGACTGGGGCATCTCAGCCCTCAAAGGCACCATATGGCTTGTGAGCAGGGAGGGGGCCAGACACACAGGAGGCACTGGGGTGCACAGACAGACAGACAGGGCACAGAGGCCAACCGCCCCTGAGAACAGACTGTGCAGCCAGAGGCAGCCAGCCAGAGCTCATTGTGCCTGAGCACTCAGTAAGGTCTTAAAATAGCATTCGACACACAGGTATCTCATGTGACCGAGCTCTGGAACTCCAGAGACCATAGAAATTCACACTCTGGAAAGTGCCAGGAAGTCTGGAGGTCCACACCTGGGTCTGGATCCACCATCAGCTAGCTCTGTGACTACAGCATATGTTAACAGTGACAGCACCTAGCAAGGAGCACCAACACCAGAGCCAAGCCTGGGTCCATTCTCCAGGTTCGTGCTCTTGTGTCATTTACTCTTCCCCAAAGTTGCAGAAAGGACACAATTGCTATTATCTTGCATTTCAGAGAAAACTAGTGACAAGTGGCTGGTCCAAGATGACCCAGATAAGAAGTGGAAGAGCCAAGATCTACTCCAGCCATTTCCTTTCTCTGAGCCTCAGTTTATTCATCTAAACAACAAGGAGGTGGGGCTTGCTGATCTCAAAAGTCAAGTTTCGCTCTCATAACTGTGCCCCTTCACTCTGTACTAAAGTAGTCTGCACAGTCACAAATATGCAGGGAAATCGAGATATTCCATCCTCACCCATCTCAGTCTGCAGGACTCTCCTGCGCCATTTCATCCTTGCCTGGCATTGGCCAGAATGGTCCAGGCTCTTTTTGACACAGCTCCTCTTTTTCTGCAGTTCCTTAATATTATTAAGCAATGCTTGGCAAATCCATGATGGGATTAACCCCAATGACAAGTAACAATGAGAAAAAGATTGATGTTCAAACATACCCTTTTCTTGTAATAAAATAAGGCAACTCTCCTCATCTTGGTAGGAGGGCTTATAATCTATATGAGGACACAGACCCACTTCGCCTTCTTCCCCAGTGCTGACTGAGGTGAACACTGGCCTAGGGTCAGTCCTCTAGTTCAAGTTCTTGATGCATTCATATTTTAAACTAACAAATCAACTAACAACAATCCCCAAATCAGTAAATTCTCTCGAGGGCCTCAGCATTGCCTTGGTCCTAATCATCTGATTCCAGATGTCCTCAAACTTCAGGATGCAGCAGAATTACCTGCTAAAAATGCTGAGTCCTGGTCTGTCCTTGGAGAATAATTTCATGATCTGAGTTGGAGCCTGGGAATCTGTAATCTTAATCTGCCTCCCCAATCTCCAAGCAAGTCTGTCATCCATAGTATGTGTATCATGAGAAATGCAGCCTGGTCCTTGTATTAAATTCATTTACCCTTGTTTTCCCCAAGACAGATATGGTCTGTCCTTTCCTCAAGACAGATATGGCCAGACACAAGTCAATTAGGTCAATCAAGATGACCAATTCAATTGTGGTTTTCTTTTTTGGTGGAAAGATTTGATAGTTTTTGTCAATTTGGATTTTAAAGCTGTCTAGTTGTGGCACACAATCAATGTCCAATAAATATACTTTTGTATTGAACAAAAACACCATTGGGTTTTGTCATCATTGGACACATGAATGGACCTGTTTCTTATTGAAAAAGCAATCTCTACTACTTGCTTTGGGCCATTAATCACTGTTTCATGCTATTTCACACAGTTACTCAATAGCACTTCACCCTATTCCCTTCTAAAAGTTCAGTTTTGGAAGTACTACCCTGAGGCTACCATATAACTTATCATCCAAAACAGGTCACTTGTGTGACTAAAAGGAGATGCTGTTAATAATTTCACTGGGGCATCAGGTATAAATCAATAAGGCTGAGAGTATCTGGGAAAACTGGAAAATGCCTCTCTTTTCATTTCCTTCCCAGCTCCTGGCCCAGGTGCTCCACAACTGTGCTATCTGATGGACAACTGGGTCAGGTGTCAGAAGGTACAGTTCATCATAGTTCAGGGGACACACTCAACTTAGGGTGCCCTATGTGGTAAGGAAAAATCCTTCAAACTGTGGAACCCTCAGGAAAATTATGCTTGTGTTCTAGCTGTATGATCTCAGGGAAACCACTTAACCTCTCTGAATCTTAATTCCCTGTACAATAGGGTTGATGAGATTTGCCTCATCGTGTTATTAGGAAGATTAAATTAGATAATAGATGTAAACCACCCTACAGGGCCTTCTCAACAATTGATAAATCTCTGCCTCCACTCCCTGCTACACTGGAACCAGAAAAGGGCATTGTTATTTACTGTTTACTGGTATGGTATTATAGATACTGATGTATACATGAATTTCTCCAAATGTAGCAGCATAAACAACCATTGATTGTGTTCACTGATTGTGTGTGCCAAGAGTTTGAAAAGGATACAATGGGGATGTCCTGCTCTGCTCAGTAACATCTGGGGCCTTAATAAGAAGGACTTGCAGGCTTGGGGCTGATTTAACCTCTGAGGCCAAGAATCATCTGGAGGCAATTTCCACTCTCATTTCTGATAGGTATTGGCTAGACTTCATTGCAGCACGGAGACCCTGACTTCCTATACCTCCAAAGGTGGATGTCCCAAGAGAACCAGGAGGAATCTTCCTGCCCTTTCATGGCCTGGCCTTGGAATTCACCTGGTATCACTCCCGCTGTGGTCAGAGGGCAGCGTAAGGACACAGATTCCACTTCTCAATAGGACAGGTGTCAAAGACGGTGTAAGAAGAGTGTGTGGGAAGGGGATCTTGATTTGGTCATTTGTGGAAAATACAACCTGCCACACTTACTCTGTAAGTAACCATAGTGATAGAGATGGACTTTTTTTTTTTTTTAATCGGGGATTGAACTCAGGGGCACTCGGCCACTGAGTCACATTCCCAGTTTTATTTTATATTTTATTTAGAGACAAGTTTTCACTGAGTTGCTTAGCGCCTCATTTTTGCTGAGGCTGGCTTTGAATTTGTGATCCTCCTGCCCAGCCTCTTGAACCACTGGAATTACAGGCATGTGCCATCACTCCCAGCAGATGAATGGTTTTTTAAAGGAATGAAGAGAAACCACTGCACAATACCTTAGGGGTGTAAAATGTGCTGGGGACTCCTGAGTCTCATGAATGTCTTCAGGTGTAGGTAAGCCAACTAGGCCCTGCTTTTAAGACACCAAGAGTCGGCTTAACAATTGAGTACAGTTGTGCCCTACTTTTAGAAAACTTGTTGGTAAAAAACCAAACCTTAGAAAGAAGAAGTTATAGGAGATGAGAGTTCATTTTTGATAGGTTCATATTTGCATGAGAAGTCTACATGCATTTCAAATAAAATACTAGATTGCATTTAGAGACTCATAACTTAACATCTACCTACCCTACCCAGCTACACTGATTCACCTGCCATTCCCAGAACAGGCTTCTTTTTTTGTGCTGTGACACCTTTGCTTGGGCTATTTTCTTCTCTACAGAATGTTCTTTCACCTATGCCCACCTATCAAATCTTACCCATTTTTCTATGAAGACCTTCCTGGTTGCCCCTAAAGGTGCTGCTTCTTCAGAACTTCCAGAGAGCTTTATTTATATCTTCTTTTATTTATACCACCTCCTACCTCTCATAAACTTTGCCATTTCCCAAGACCCTCATTTTTTACCCTGCCATTGAGTTCCACCTTTCATTATTGCTAGGAAGAAAGCAAGATTGAAGTGCTTCACCCATTTTGGAAGTAACTGGATTCTCACTTAGGAAGAAGGTATTGGCATTGAGAGGTGGCACGGAGTCAAGGTACTGATGGGAAGTGGAGATGAGTCAGGTCTGATTGCCCCTGCCAAATCAGCCCCCTCACCTGTCTCATGATTCCTTCCTTTCACTACTCTGCCTTATGATATTACCGTAGACACACACATTCCCACATACAGCCATTTCAAAATGTTATGAGACTGTGTTAGTTGGCTTTTTGCTACTATGACCAAAATACCTGACAAGAACCACTCAGAGGAGGAAAAGTTTATTTATACTCACAGTTTCAGAGGTTCAGTTCATGGTGGGTTAACTCCATTGCTCTGGACCCAAGGTGAGGCAAAATGTCATGGCAGAAAGGCCCAGTGGAAGAAAACATTTCAATTCCTGGTGGGGTCAGGGAGAGAGAGAGAGGGAAGGTACCAGAAGGAAGATACACCTTTCCAGGAAGATGCCCCCAGTGACCCATCTCCTTTAGCCACTCTCCACCTGCCTACAGTCACCACCCAGTTGGTCCATTCAAATGAGGATGGACTGATTAGGCTACAACTCTCACAATCTGATCATTTTACCTCTGAACATTCCTGCATTAACACAGGAGCCTTTGTGGGACACCTCATATCCAAACCATAACAGAGACTCTATGATCAATGCAGCTTTCTCAGTCACTTCTATTTATCTCAATCTATTGAGATCTGTTTTTTTAAAAAAGGAACTTTGTATACTTACTGATTCTTTCATATTGGTCAAGAATTTGTTCAATTCTTGAACTCCTATTTCTTCTCCAGAACTACATTCATCTAATTCACCATGGACACTCCAGTTCACATATAATTACATTTTAAATTATACTCACTTCAACTTCATTTTAAATTACATTGTGTTTCTTTTTACTGGACTAAAGACTAAATTAGAATTACTAATCTTCTGTAAATACAGTCATCAACGGGGAGAAGACCCCCATCGAACCCACCCCAAACTCTTCAAAAATTTAATCTAATCTGAGGAATAAGAGTTGCCACCTGTTTAAGCACAAACACTCTCAGGCAACATTTGATCTGACCTTCATGTCAGAATGATGACTCTCCTTCACATCCCATTACTTACTTCCCCCAATCTGCACTGAATTTGTGACTTTTCAAATTTCACATCTTAAATTTCCAACTAGTGCTTACTTAAGCTCCTAAAGCAGTTTAATTAATTACCTGTATGTGCTCTTTTTTAGCATTTGTTATTGGTTCTTTTTAGTTATACATGACAGTAGAATCCATTTTGACATTATTACAAAAGCATGGAATATATCTTGTTCGAATTCAGTCCCCAAAACCTCCCCAACCCCCGCCCTTCCCTCTCCTCTACTGACCATACTGTTCTTGATCGAGGTCACAGATTACTCTATGCAACACACCCTGCTGCAGTGATGTGGGGGAAGAACCTAGAGTGTCTGCTGTCCCTATTTACTCCATCAGCTAACTGGTGTCTTTCTTTATGTCTGTTCTCTTTCAAAACTCCAGCAGCTGACTAATAGCTGACAACAATCACTACTTTATCAAAGACAACTGCACTATCTTAATATACTAAAATGCCATCAAAGAAAGTGCCACAACTTAAGAAGAACAGACCTCTGTCTCGTTAGCAATGGAGTTGTTGAGAGGGGCCCAGTCTGCTAATTAACCACAAGTCTGTAGACCTCAGCCTGTCTCAGTTTTACTCTTTCAAGAGCTACCAGAGTGAGGAAAACAAGTCAGTGGACATTTCAACCCTTAGTTTTCTATGATACAATGAATGCCTTATTTAATTGGTCATTCAATAGATATATGTTGAGTACCTGCTCTAACAAATGGAGGACACTGTAATCCAATAGTTCCCAGCATTTAGACTTCATAGATCAACAAAATTTTAAAAATATTTGATGGACTAACAAATGCTGCCAGTTCCTTCTTTCACTGAGGAAGGCCAAGGCCTGATGGTCAGTGGGTCTCACACTGGAGCAGAACTGGCTGATAGTCCTGCAGTAGCAGGATAAAAGTCACTGTAAACAAGCAGACAGATCTGCAAGATGAGAAAATTTCACAAAGTAAAGAACAAGTTAAGCGTGTTAAAATTTGAAAATGGTAGCAGAGGCACCCTAGCCAGGTTACCAAAGCTTTGAGGAGGGAGAACACCATAGTGCTTCCTACAATTGGGATGGCTGTTTTCCCAGCTCCCGCTTCTAACCACATTCCCAGAGATAGGCCCTCCTTTACCTGGGGGCTTAGTGCCAATCTTATAGTGTCTGATAGGTGGGGAAATCTTGTTGAGTCATCCTGAGCCCATCCAAGTCAGCCCTGACCCTAGCTTTGTTTACTGGGCTTCCTTTGTGACCCAGCCTATACCTTCTAGCCCAGTTTCAGTTACTTCTCTTCTTATATGATTCCTGAGGCCTTTTCTTGGTTCCTTTCCTAGTAGCTTAGAGTCTCCAGGATGAGAATTTTATCCCTAAATCTCAGTCTGCATGCATAGGGTGATACCAGAGCTAGGCATTCCCAGTATCAGCTCTCATGAAGATGGAGCATGATCAATTGCTTCTCTCCTTCCTACACCTGGGAAGCCCCTGCCAGCCACCCTCTGAACCTCCGACCAGTTAGTCTCTCTGCCTACAAGTGTTGCCTATTTCCAGACATTCCACTCACCAAAAATCCTGGCTCAAAGGGAGTTGGCAACCTCAGAAAAGGGTGCAACGCTTTACATGTTTGTGTGTGTGTGCTGTTTGGAGAGATAGCACTTAGCATTTCTCAGCTTCTAAAAGAGTTCCATGATTCTGCCAAGGCAAACACAAAAAAAGAACCTCATTGCTCCAGGGCCATTTCCTGGCTGAAAAATCTGAATCATGTATTTCAGGCTAGTACTTATTATTTTACGACAAAGTCAGGCTTTAATGTATCTACCAAGGATTCCCAGAGTACCACGGATTTTGGTCTGTTCCTTGCTTTCTTTCTAGTTCACCTCTGGCCTGTATGCTGTCTCCCATCAGGTCATGGCTCCATTCCCCTGCTGGCCATGCTACCTATGGGCATCTTTCTAAACAAGATGATATGATGCTTGGCACATGGTGAGCATTCAACAAATATCAGCCATTGATATGACTTCTCAGTCATCTGAGCCTCTTGGTTTAGAGAAATAAAAGTCTGTTTTCATAGCTTTTCTCCCTGGAATGCATTACCAGATTTATTTCTATTTAAGTCAGTTTTCCTTAGGAAGGGCAGACTCCTCCATGTATCCTTAGCTTCCAACAGTCAAAGAGAGTTGAAGGCCATAGGTAGAGTGCAGACTCGACCTAGGGAGGATGTTCACAGACTATAGCTGAGAGCATCCAATGTGGTGTTAGCAGCCAGCACCTGTCCAAGCAGCATTGTGAGGAATTTGGAAAGTTTGTGGGGATACACTCACCCCACTCTGGGAGTCACCATCTTTCTACCTCTCTGTCTCTCTTTGTTCTTCTCATCCCCATGGCTAATTGCTACGGCATTAGCTAGAAAAGCAGGGGCTGAGGAAGGTGAGGTCTGAGAATCTGTTAGCACTTGTGTAGGAAAATCAGGTCAAGTTGAGCTCCATCATTCCCGAAGCTGCTGAAGAATCTGCTCACTGCCAGGTTCTCCAAAATGCTGATATTCCAGGCCTGGGTTTTGATCCCAGGTACATTTCAACCTTATCCCTGGAAGCCACCTCCCCTGGGTGGGTTTTCCCTTGTGTAGCTCCACCCATCTCTGGCCTCCCCTGGCCAAGTGAGCCTTGGCATAACTTCAGAAAGATCTAGGACCTTACATCTTACTCTTTCTGTAAAGACCCTCGACACAGGGTCATTCAAAGTGTCTACACCTTGATTTTACAGCTCAAAGATGCTCCCCTCATGCTTTGATTTTTTCCCCATTTTTACTCAATTTCTTTTCCTCTATTTATACTTATTCCCTCCAAGATATCCATCCCACACCTACCTTAAGTCTGTCTGTTCATTTTTTTCAAAATACAATAAAAGTGGTAGAATACAGAAATGGTCCAGTTAGTTGTTCTCATGTGTAAAACCTCAATCTCAACTTGGAAATCTAAAAAGGAAAGAAAGAAAAGAAGAGAAAGTATTAAAAGCAAGCCACTTTCATGAGAATCTGAAACACAAAGCAAATCGTACTGCTTTCCTACTGCTTTTTGGAAACTGTTTAACTCCGAGATGCAGTAGCTTATTAAGCTTTTTTGTATCTGATAACAATGGTGGTATTTAATCTTTGGCATCATTCAAAATGGGAACTGTCCTTATTTCAATGCAATCAAATAAATCTAATTTAAATATTAGGGCCTTTTGGAAAACAGAGACTCACCTTTCAATGCAAAGAACAAATATTTGCATTACCTATTTATATTAAAATATGCAGAAATTTCTCAAGCATTCAGCCAACTTATAAATTTTTATAACTTCTTTGAATTGTTAACATTTTTTTTAACACACTGCATTATTTCAGCTTTGTGAAGGGCTCAATAACAATCTTTCTGGTCAGGAAAAAGGAAAAGGACATTAGAATAAAGAATGCAGAATAAATAAAAACAAAACAGTACAGCCCGTACATCCACTCATACAAAGACAACTTTCATGGTGAGCTATAAGCAATTATAATAACACAATGTCCTTCATGTTGATTTCAGCAGTGAAAAGAATTTCTCTAGTTATTGAAGACTTTCCTGGCTGAGTTTCAGAAAAAAAAATCTGATTGTATCCCAATCTGACTTCTGTGCAATGCAAGTCATGCACATTTTAAACGCTGATATATAATGCCGCCATTCTTCTGGGAACTGTTAACAGCTGTAGAAACTATTATAGCCAGCTTCAAAACATGTCTGTGTAGTCGGTGCTCTCCAGACACTTAGCAATCCCAAAGCTATTCCTGGACTCACTCGGATTGCAGTGCGAACACAAAGTTTTGATTTATGTTGGTAATGAAACAACAAACTTCTGATCTTTCCTCTAAATGGCCATTCAGATTACATGAACAGCATGTGCTTCGGGGGAAAGTGGAGGGCAGAATTTACAGAAACAAAAAGGAAGCAAGAAAATAAATGGAGGGGCCACCCACAGTTACCTTAAGGAAAACCCACAGTGGTTGGTACAAAGCGTTGTATTGGAATCACATCTTGGGGCCACAAAAGGCACTTGTACTTGGAGAGAAAGAAATAGCAGCACAGGTTTTGGATGGGGAGGTGGTCCAACAAGGACGTATGCCATAAATAGGGACAAGGATAAAGCCAGTGGAGGACATTAACACCCAAGATGCCTCCCTGGCCACCAATGAGGGTGCACAAGAGACATGAGATTTTCGCTTCAACTGAAAGTTCCACTTCACTGAATCACGACAAAATCCCCTGAAACTGACAAACTCATGCAAGGGAATTTTTCAGTTGTAGCAATCCAACCACCCCCAAAAGCAAAAGGCCCACAGGAGGCCTTAAGCTATGAAGTTCCCTTATTCCACACTTGCCAGCGATAACTCAGATACATAGCTTCCTTTAAATGCTTGTGATTTCAGGATGCCACCCAACCCCACATCTAAGCTGTTCATAAAGAATGGAAATATTGATATGTAACCAAAATTTTAAAAAAGTCCAATCCTGATGATCAGAGATTTAATATAAAGAAATCTCTGAATTGGCTTCTCTTTCCCAACTGATCAACCAAGAAGGTAGTGAACTTGTGCCTTCTAAAGATAAGCCATGTGCTTATTTTCCTCTCTGCCAGCTTAGATAAAGGAAAGATTCCCACCACTGAAAGTCCTTTCTACGCCTCATTCAGAAACGGACACCAGGAAAATAAATCACCCAGATTATGTCCTAAAAGAGTTTTATGTCTAGTTAGGAAAGAAAACATGAGTAGTTTTAGAAGTAGAAAATCAAGTATATCCTTAAGTATTGCGAGTGTATAAGAGCAGAATAATCTGAGTGTGATGGAGCTCAAGGGTTGGATGGCTGTGGTCAAGTCACTCAGTCTTCTGAACCCCGTGTTAAAGTAGCTGAAATGTTAGAGAAAGAGAGGTGCCAGGTAGCTGTAGTATATAAATGAGATGTTGTTATTGCTTCTGTATCAGTTGGTATGCATTCAGTTGCAAATAATGAGATACCCAACTTCAATCATTTAAACAATGAGGTATTCAGTTATCTCACATACCCAGAAATGTGAAAGTAGGTAGTTCCAGGCTTCATCTCATGACTCACAATTTTTTGGTGTTTTTTTTCTTCTAACGTGAACTCCCCCCCCCACACACCACATAATTGCTGCCTCATGTTGTCAAGGGAGCTGCTATAGCACGTAATATCAATTTACAATCATGGTGGAAAGAAGGGGAAGTGGGGATTCCTACAGTAGGCTCTTTCTTCCAACACTTATCCCGTCTATCAGTCAAATAAAAACTTTCCCAGAAGCCCCGCCCCCATAGGATTTCTACTTAGAGGCCAGAAGTTTATCATATGGCTACCACTGTCTGCCAAGAAAGCAGCAAATGTGCGTACCTGGGAATGAGACTGCTATGACAAGGGTAGGTAATCATGATTCAGTGGCACAGTGCTGCGGAAGATGTCAAAAGTCATCAGTGAGGAAGAAGGAATGAAGAAGGTGTGGAGGGCAGCTGAGTGGTCAGTTAATACTGCTTTTGGTGTCCCCTTGTTTTTATTTTCTATCTTGACAAAAAGCATAAGATTTTTATTTTGCTGTTACAAAGAAAAAAAACACAATTTCAACTTTTCCATGCGGAATGTGTGTACCTTTCTTCCAATCATGGGAGGGCAAAAGACTAATCATCTTGTCTTTTCCAGTACCATGGAATGATTTTGTTAAATGACAAGGGAGACATAGTATTCGATCATGAAGTACTTACAGCCCACAGTATTGGTTGCACACCTTACAATCATTCACCCCAGTTCTTTGTTAAATGAACCCTGAACTTGATCACTCTGTCTGATGATAGGTTCCTTCCTCTAGAAGGTGAGTCTTAATCTAATCAAATCACAGCAATCTATTTCTCAAATCAGTCATTGGTTTAAAAATAAGTATATAACAACATTCTGGCTATGGTTTGTGAGAGGGACTCTTCTGAGACTCTTATAGGAAAAAATTTCATCCTTGATAAACTGAGATACTTGGAGAAATTGTCCGTTTGTTTCAAAGAAAACAGGTGAGGTTATGATGGCTGGAGCATCAGCAGTCATCTTGCAACCAGGAGGGGATAAACCCAGGAAAAGGACAAGTTGAGAATGTTAAAACAGAAACTGGGGCCTTCATATATCATTGTTGAATCACTGAATTCATCAACCTTGAAACCGCCCTACCTCTAAGCTTTTTATTTTGTGAAATAATAAATTCCTCCATATGTCAGAGTCTCACAGTGTGTTTTCTGTGAGCCCAAGGCATCCTTGCTGCCTGGTCCTATCCCTGTTAACATATGTTCCCTGCTCTCTGTGTCCATTGATAACCTTATTTCACCAGCATCAGCATCAATCTCTTATCAGTGCTCAGTTCCCCATGGGACACTGTGCAGTTCTTTGATAAACTCAAGCCAGCTTATCAATGTGCCCCATGCTGCCACATCAGCCTTAGCAGAGCCAGATATTCAGAAGCCCACGTGGTCAGAAAATTCAACCTCAGAAGTGGTGACAACAGGTGCTGAGGCTCCTTGGGTTCCCTGTGGAAGGTTCTCTATTTCCCTGCAGCCTCCCCAGATCTGCCCACCCTGAGGTGCTCCATTAACAGCAAGAAGGACCTGGGCACTGCTCTGAACTCACAGGCAGGGCAGCACCAGAGGCTTAAGGAAAAGACTTGGGAGAATAATGATGTTGACAGAAAAGGTTTGTCAATGAAAATGGGCTATAATTTTGAGCTTTCCTTCTTATAACTGAGAATAATATCTTGTGCACAAATTATATGGAGAGATTCAAAAGCAGTGAACACACAGCTATATCCAGATATAGAAGTATTTTAAGTTAGAAAAGTATTTGGTTCTATTAAGTGATTTATCATAAATTCTTTTTATAGAAGACACTTAAAATGTGGTCAGGTGTCTAAAATGTCAGCTGATGCACATACTTTTTTTCTTTATAGAAATAAAATTTAAAAAAAAGAAATAAAATAACCACATATAGTCTCATGCTTGTTATGGAAGAAACCTTGCAAAAGAAAATCCTGTTTGGTTCTCAACACCAGGCCTCTGGATCCAATACCACCTGGAGGTTCAGTGAGTTTCTACAGATTCCTCAGACTTCCCGAGCTCACTGCAGATCTGCTTTAAAAATGTCCTCACTCACTCTTTCTTGCATGAGCACAGTACAAAGGGTTCAAAAAAATGTTTTCTACCCTGACTGGGGAAAAGTACACACTGTGCAGGCTTGTCCCAAGTATTTCATGCCTATGGGCCCTTAGCAGGACTTCGCAGCAGAAAGACTTAAGACCTGATTCCCAACTAAATGAGGCAAAACACTTCATTTATATCTTTATACCATAGTTTTCTGTGTACTTCTAGTGATTTTGTGTATTTACATTTTAAAACTGTTTTTCAGACCAAAACTTCTGAGACCAAATGTGATTGTCAAAAAGAACTTTAGAACCAAGCAGGCCAGGAAGAGACAGGCAGGTCACCAAGGATGCTAGTCAGAGTCTGTCTGTCCAGTGCCATCTTCAGATTCAAATGGCCGAGGTTCAAACTGATATACACAGTGTGGAGGCTTGGCAGCTCCTAGATACCAATGTTAAGTTGAGGGCTTTTCTCTGGACTAAATAATGTTCAGGCATTATAGTTCCAGATGCTCTGGGAGGTCAATGCAAAGCACCATGTCTGATTTTAAACAAAAATAGCAAAGCTTCTCCACCTAAAAAGGGTTCTAAGAATGTGTACATTTACCCCCAAGGACACTGCTCTTGCTTGGAATGTTTGCAAAACCCTTTTTTGTTCCAGTTTCCTTGAACACATTAACTAATTTCTAAAGTAATTTTTTGTATATATATATATATATATATATATATATATATATATATATATATATATACTGGGAATTGAACCTGGGGCACTCAATCACATCTTCAACCCTTATTTTTTATTTTGAGGCAGGGTTTTGCTAGGCTGGACTTGAACTTGTGATCCTCCTGCCTCAGCCTCCCAAGCTGCTGGAATTATAGGTGTGCACCACCACTCCCATCCTTAGTGATCAATCTTTATCATTTCAAGATTTCTTTTGCTTGGGGGGGGAGGTGCAGCAAGAGTTTAAGGGAAATAACAGCAAATCCACAGAGCCAACGATCTTTCAAAGAAAAATCTGTGAACGAAGGCTGGTTAGTAAATTTGGTTAGTGCTCTTTTGCATTCATCTTATTCATCAGAAGAACAATTTTCAAATGGGAAAAGAAAAGCAGTCACCAACGAGAGGGCACTGATGTTTAAGATAGATTTTAGGCAGGGAATCATTGCTGATTTAAAGGAAAAGAATTACATCCCATGTCCTGCCACCCCCCACCAGATGTGATCAGAGAACTATGATCAGTAACTCTTAAGACGTTTGGGAGAAGGACTGAGGATAGATCAAAGCCCCCAGTTTCAAAGGAAAAATATGATATGAAAGGGAGAGGAAAAAGTGGACTCTCAAAACTTCGCATTGTTTCTGAAATTCTAGAATAGGGTGTTAAACAGATGACTCCAAATTATAGAACACTAGAAATAAGTTCACAATTTTACAGATATTTTTTAAAAGGAGGGTTAAGAGATGAGCTGACTTGCCTAAGGTCATAACACTGGGCAAAAAGGGGAAATCAAAGCAGTGACTTGGATTATATCCTAAGTTTCTTAGAGCATTTAAAAACTAAGGTGAGGCTCACTAGGAAGGAGGAATTGGGCATTGGAAAGGGATGGCTAAAATCCACAAAGTCATAGCAAATTCACCTTTAATGAGCAATAAGACCATGGAAACACCATAGAGTCGGTATATCTTCATTCCAAGACATTTTATGAAGTATCTGGGGAGATCCTTGCAGACAAGATGTGAAAATGCAGCAGAGTGCTGTAACAGCCAGGAAAAAGGCATCCTTAATCTGCATCAACAAATAGACAAGTCATTGTCCTCCACATATTGGTATAGGTGCTTCAGTGACTCCATCCAGAGGATTATTATCTTAGTCTATTTTTTCATTGCTATGACAGAATACCACAAGTTAGGCAATTTATGAAGAAAATAAATTTATTTCTCATAGTTCTGAAGGCTGGGAAGTTCCATATGCAGGTGCCATCATCATATAAAAGGCCTTCTTGCTGCTACATTCCATGAGAGAGCTGAGATGGTAAGAAAGGACAGGGTGCAAAAGAAAGCTGAACTCATCTTTCTATCAGGAATCCACTCCCTCAGTACCTAACCCACCTCCTCAATAACCATATTGATCTATGTGAGGGCAGAGCATCCATGACCTCTTAAAGTCCCGCCTATCAACATGTTGCCTTGAAGATTCTTTCCGACATGTGGACTTAAGGGGACACATTCAGTCACAGCAGTCAAGCGTCATTCCCAGCTCTGGGTTTCAGGAAGGACCTCCACAAACTGAGTCATCCCAGAAAAGGGTGCCAGGACCCTGCAAGCCAGAAAGAGGAGGACAGCTGGAGTATCTGACAGGCTTAGGCTGTAGAACAGAAAACTCAGGAGTTACAGGACGGTTGTTAGTCTTCAAATTCCCCAAGTAAGTCATGAGAAAGGGAGAAAAGACACATCGTATGTCAAAAGGAAGAACTTCTGCCTCAGAGTAAAGGAAGCCAGTTTCACCTTGACCTAAAGAACTTTCTCAACAATTGCATGATCCAGCCCAGGGATGGCTCCCTCCCTGGCAAATCACCAACAGTGGATGCTCCAGCACCACAAGGGCTTGGAAATCAGGGATCATCAGTTTGGAAAACGCTGAGGGATATTCCTGCAGAAGTCAGAAGAGAAACCAGATGACTTCTAAGAGCCGCACTCCACAGCTAGGTTTGGTTTTTATTTCCAAGTAGTGTTTTGAGACTGCTTTTTCTCTCCTACTTCATATAGTATCTCTTTGGGTCATCAAAAAAAAAAAATTGCCTTATCGTCCTTCAATGATTATTACCTGTGAAACCCCTTTCCACAAGTGAGAAATAGCATCCTTTCCCGATTTCCATTCCAACTCATTTGCCTAGAGCTAGGCCCCTTTCTAAGATATCGAGGTAACTGTAAACTTGGTCAGAGCACCAGCTTCAGGTACGGTTCTCCTTCACTTGTACCTTTCCTGTAATCATCTCTTTGTGGCTCCTTAAAATCTGAATCACCTTAATGAGCTGTGGCCATTCTAAAATTGGCCCTTTGCTCAGAGTGGGGTTTCCCCAGCCTAGAGATCTGAAAAGGCACCTCCTACCCTGTGGCCCTGGGGGAGCCCCAAGGCCCCCAGAGAGCTTAACTATTTTATTTTATATGTCAAATGGAAGAGAAGGAGGGGAATTTTCAGCTGTGAAATAGTGACCAGATACTATTTTAACAATAAAACAATTTCTCTTCATTAACTCACATGTACACACCTGCTTGATTGATTTGCTCTCTCATCAATAGCCCAGTATTCTGGCAGTACTATCAGAAGCTGATTCAGGGTACCAGAGTTATGACTAGATGGTACCTTGTCATCTGAATCTAAAATGTGAGCTTGCTTTTTTGAAATATTGAGGGAATCTTTTTTGCAGGCAATGTCTAGAATGTTTTCCATTTACCAAAGGTTTTAAACAAAGTTTTGAGCAAATTTCACCCATTTAACATCTCCCTGGAAAATGCCAGTAAATTTTGGAAGAAATGTATTCACTTTTTAAAAATTTTTTAAATTTGTTCTGATTAGTTATACATGACAGCACAATGCACTTCAACTCATGGTACACAGATGGAGCACAACTTCTCAAATGAGAAATCTCTGGCTGTACACAATGCAGAGTCATACCATTCGTGCAATCATACATGTACATAGGGTAATAATGTCAGATTCATTCCACCATTCTTCCAACCCCCGCACCCTCTCCCTTCCCCTCGCTCCCCTCTGCCCAATCCAAAGTTCCTTCATTCTTCCCTAGCCTCTCCACCCTATGCAGATCAGCATCAGCATATCAGAGAAAACAATTGTCCTTTGGTTTGGGGGATTGGCTTATCTCACTTAGCATGATATTCTCCAACTCCATCCATTTACCTGAAAATGCCATAATTTTATTCTTTGTGGCTGAGTAATATTTTACTGTGTATATGTATCACATTTTATTTATCCATTCATCTTGAAGAGCATGTAGTTTGGTTCCAAAGTTTATCTATTGTGAATTGAGCTGCTATAATCATTGATGTGGCTGTGTCACTGCAGTATGCTGATTTTAAGTCCTTTGGGTATAAACTGAGGAGTGGGATAACTGGGTCAAATGGTGGATCCATTCTAAGTATTCTAAGGAATATCCATACTGCTTTCCAGAGTGGTTGCACCAATTTGCAGTCTCACTAGCAATATATGAGTGTACCTTTGCCCCCACATCCTCGCCAACACTTATTGTTGCTAGTATTCTTGATAATTGCCATTCTAATTGGAATGAAATGAAATATTGAGTAGTTTTGATTTGCACTTCTCTAATTGCTAGAGATGTTAACATGTTTTTAATATATTTCTTGACCATTCATATTCTTCTGTGAAATGTCTGTTCAGTTCCTTAGCCCATTTATTGATTGGGTTATTTGGTTTTTTGGTTTTAAGTTTTTGAATTCTTTATATATCCTGGAGATTAGTGTTCTATCTGAAGTGCATGTGGTAAAGATTTTCTCCCACTCTGTAGGCTCTCTCTTCAAGTTATTTAAAAAGCTTTTTCCTTTGCTGAGAAAAAGCTTTTTAGTTTCAATCCATCCCATTTATTGATTCTTGATTTTATTTCTTGTGCTTTGGAGTCTTATTAAGGAAGTCTGGTCCTAAGCCAACATGATGAAGATTTGGGCCTACTTTTTCTTCTATTTGGTGCAGGATCTCCGGTCTAATACCTAGGTACTTGATCCATTTTGTGTTGAGTTTTGGGCAAGGTGAGAGATAGGGGTTTAAATTCATTTTGCTATATATGAATTTCCAGTTTTCCCAGCACCATTTGTTGAAGACACTATCTTTTCCCCACTGTATGTTTTTGGCACCTTTGTCTAGTATGAGAAAACTAGACAAAGTTTATGTGGGTTTGTCTCTGTCTCCTATTCGGTACTATTGCTCTATTTTAATGCCAATACCATGCTGTTTTTATTACTATAACTCTGTAGCGTAGTTCAAGGTCTGATATTATGATGCCTCCTGCATCACTTTTCTTGCTAAGGATTGCCTTGGCTATTCTGGTTCTCTTATTTTTCCAAATGAATTTCATGATTGCTTTTTCTATTTCTATGAAGAATGCCATTGGGAATTCAATAGAAATTGCAGTAAATCTGTATAATGCTTCTGCTAGTATGGCCATTTTTTAAAATTTATTTTGATTCATTGTAAACAAATGGGGTACAGCTGTTGTTTCTCTGGTTGTACACAAGTAGAGTCACACCATTTGTGTAATCATACATGTACATAGGGTAATGATGTTTATCTCATTCTGTTTTTATTCTTACCCCCCTCCCGTCCCCACCCCCTATGCAATACATCCTTCCTCCATTCTTGCCTCCCTCCCACCCTGCATTATATATCATCATCCACTTATCAGAGAAATCATTCAGCCTTTGGTTTTTTGGGATTGGCTAATCTCACTCAGCATGATCATCTAGTATGGCCATTTTGACTATATTAATTCTGCCTATCCAAGAGCATGGGAGAGCTTTCCATCTTCTAAGGTCTTCAATTTCTTTCTTTAGTGTTCTGTAATTTTCATTGTAGAGGTCTTTTACCCCTTTGTTAGATTGATCCCCAAATATTTTACTTTTCTTGAGGCTATTGTGAATGGGGTAGTTTTCCAAATGTCTCTTTCAGAGGATTCATCACTGATGTATAATAATGCATTTGCTTTATAGTTAAAAATGACAAAAGAGCCAAGCAAGGTGGTGCAGGCTTGAAGTCCCAGTGGCTCAGGAGGCTGAGGCAGGAGGATCTTGAGTACAAAGCCAGTCTCAGCAATTTAGCAAGGCCCTAAACAACTCAGTCGGACCCTGTCTCTAAATAAAATTTCAAAAAGGACTGAGGATGTGACTCAGTGGTTAAGTCCACCTGAGTTCAATCTCTAGTATAAGAGAGAGAGAGAGAGAGACACTCCTGAAGTCATCTCCATATAGATGGAGGAGAAAAAGCTGAAGAGTATCAGGATCTACTCAATGCCACTACCACTCATAGTCCAAGTGCATGGTGTGATGATGAAGGGGAACAGCTGGCTTAGGTGTGCACACCCTAAGTATTAACCAGCTGGGAAACAGACCCAAGGCAGGTTGCTGAGCTTAAAGACTGAAAAAGCAAAGTTCTGCATTAAAGGAACTGGCATGAGAGATGGGGGAAGCAGAACGTAGATGTCAGCACTGTTAGTAAGTATCTGGATTCATACCCTGGGCACTGAACTTTAAAATTCAGGCAAGGGTAAAGAGTCAGGTCTACCTACAGTAACCCTCCAAGAGCCTATGGCTTCCTCTTTACTGCCCTGTCCCTACATTTGGAGGGTGTAAATTGAGTCTAACAAACAACAAATTTGTCTATCTGGGCCATCTTTGGTTCTTCCTGGGTTATAACAACAAGAAGGGATGGAAGGTTCTTGAGAGTAATCCCCTGACATGGTAAACAGCAGAACAATAACACCAAGAGAAGATGGATAGGAGGTATGAATTACTAAGAAAACCTGTGTCTTAAACATACACTAAAAAACTGTGCCCAAAACTAGTTTATTCAAGCTACCACACTTATTCCTGCCATAAAGCCTCCACCAGGAATATACCATCCAGATCCCAGCATAGTTACCTCCTTGTTTTTCAGACTCAACTCAAATGCTACATTCACAGAGAGGATCCCTCTGATGTTACAGACTAACGGAGTCACCCAGTTACTATCATGACACGCTTACTTTTATCACTGTACTCAGGATTTTTTGTAGTTACCTTGCTCCTTTGTTTCCTTCTACTGTCTGGCCCCTTTCTTTGAGAATGTAAATTCCTTGCAAACAGGAATTCTGTGTGAGTACAGTACCCTCACCCATAGGTATCACATACTTAATACATGGAATGAGTGTTTAACACATATTTTGTTGAATGAATGAATAACCAAATCAACAATGGGAAATTCTCAGTTCAAAGCTAACAGATTTTCGTGTTTTTAATTGATTTTTTAAGCAGATTTTCTTGCAGAGAGAACTTCATTCCCCAATAATAGCAGTAACTAAAACATGTGAATGGGAAAGCTGATGTCATTGAGATTCTCAAAGCAATTTAAAACACTCATTTTCTCCTAGGCACATACTATTATTAGATAATGCTATCATGTTGTAAAATAAAACCACTTGCAACCAATACAGTATTACCTTATCTTTCTTCTAACTCCCAGGAGCTGTACACAAAGACTGCCTCTTAATTTCAAAACTAACTTTTTAAAAGTCTCCTAGGCACTTATCCCCTGTGAGCATCTTTCCCTCCTACCTCCACAGTGTAAAGTTATTTCTCTTGGATAACCCACAGAGAGCTAAATAGAGTTCCAAATCTTACATCCTGAAGCACCAGAAGAGTGAAACAGTATAAATCTATTATCCCCACCAACAGCATTTCTTGCTAGACCAATTCAATTTTAGCATGCTAAAAGTTACCTATTAAAATGTGAAAATTCCAGCAGTAAGAAATAGCAGATAATTTTCTTTGCAGACAAATATGCAGTATGAAGTGTACTGTGTGAATTAAATAATTAGAAAGCGGATACCAAAGGACCAAGATGAAAATAGGCATATCTACTAGCCCTCCTACATGCTTTATGATAAGTCATAGAGTCTGAATGGGATGCTGCTAAATGGAAAATACCACTAGTCCTATTCATTTAGGATGAAAATTCTATTTTAACTTTAGAGGAGTAAATTGCACTATTACCTGAAGTCCATTTTGTACACATAAAACTCCAGGGATTTGCTGCATGTCCCTGCCTTTCAGCTACAGTGCATAGCTGTGGGCTTCAGGGGGCAAGGGAACACACGCCTGGGGTGGGAGAGATCGCATACTGCTGACTGTTTAGGGGAGAATGAGAAGCAGAGAATTCCATGAAGTAAATCAGATTCAGTGCTTCTGTGGGTACACAAACACATGTGCAGCCAGAGACCAGGGCAGTCCTCTTGTCGCCTGGTGGGAAGACAGGTGAGCCTTTTTTTTTTTTTGGCAGGAGGGTGCACACTGGGGATTGAACTCAGGTGTGCTTACCCACTGAGACATATCCCCAGCCATTCTTTTAATATATATATTTTTAGTTGTCTGTATTTTATTTATTTACATGTGGTGCTGAGTATTGAACTCAGGACCTCATACATGCCAGGCAAGCGCTCTACCACTGAGCCACAATCCTAGCCCCTCTTAATATTTTATTTACAGACAGGGACTGGCTAAGTTGCTTAGGGCCTCACTAAATTGCTGAGGCAGGTTTTGAACTGGCAATTCTACTGCTTCAGCCTCCGAGCCGCTGGGTTGCAGGCGTGCACCACCATGCCTGGCATGAGCCTTTACTTCTCACCTGTCCTTTTTACATAACTTCACTTCCAGTTCTTGTGTGTATAGTTGGAGCAAGCTGCACATTCTCAAAAAACTTTTTCTCATACATCTTGCTTAGAGGAATTGGATGTATCTATGGACTCAGGCCTTTTTTAATATGGACACGTCACCTGCTCTTTTCTTAGTCTGTCCCTGTAGATTATCATCTCCTCATTAGCAGGGATGTGCCTCCAGCTTTTCCCCACAGAATTTAGTACAATACTTCTATAAAATATTCAGTAAGAGCACAGGAATGACTTAGACAATTATATACTCTAGGATTCATTACTGCAAAACAGGGGGTCCTTACCTGAGAACTGGGAGTTTGGGGAACACTGAAATGTGTTAGGAGGAAGAAAAAGTTTAAATTCATTAAAGAGAAAAGAGATGATAAATATTTGTCCCAAATGCCAACCCAGGGTGGTGTCTTCCCAAACCACACCCAGCTCTGATGATGTGTGGTAACTGAAACCTGAGTTTCCAAGGTCTTGTGGTAATTACAGTGTTCATTTCCATGATGATACTTTTTGGCACTTCCCCCAATTCTCCTTTAAGGGCAGAATAAGGATTAGTTAGATAATTCCATCTAATTGCAAAGTCTCTCAGAATTCAAAATTGTCATGGCTATACTCAGTTCTCTCATCCACTGCTGGCCATTCTAGGAACAGCCTCCCCAGATCATCTGAGGGGGACCCAAAAGAGGGCCTGGCTTCCTTGTGGCACCCAAAAAGCAAAGGTACCAGCAGAAGATGTGAGGCAGAGGCAGTCTCCTCCCAGAACCCTTTCCCTGCATCCAGTTAAGACTCATCCCTTAGTCAGTGATACACGGGCAAGAATGATGTCTTTGTGCATAGTTGGTGTCTGCAGACAGGATCAGAGGTGCTTCCAAGATGTACTCTTTACCAGGGGAGGTAAAGTGCCGTCAGCAATCCAGAACGCTCATATGGGCTTATTTCTTCGATAGTTCATTTTCATGCCTCATACCTGATGCTCAGGAATCTAAAATAAGAGTTTATCTTCCTACTTTTTTTTTTTTTAAACAATGCTCATTTTCTAACCCAAGGCCTTTTCCATTCTAGGCAAGCACTGTACCACTGAGCTACGTCCCTGCCCCATTCCCTGCCTGCCTCTCTCTCTCTCTCTCTCTTTCTCTCCTCTTTTAAATTAGAAAGAGAAAAGAAAGCAATTCAGAATCCATTCTTCTTATCACATGAGGGAAGCACACTCGAAAATCAGATATCCTTTCCTCCTCTGCAGTATTGTTCTTATTTCTCCAGAACTTTCCCCACTTATCATATCTTCTAAAAGTATATTCCAGAATGTGCCCTAGAAAAAAGACAAAAGGAGTAAGTCCCATGGTCACTAACGTGTTAAGATACTCATGGTACCATCCTGGGTTTTGTTAAAAACGCATTATGTCATTAGGAAATGTGTAAGTCGACACATGAATTGGGTATTCAAGAGTCTCTCACCCCCTCTTTCCACCCTGTCCCCAGTGGTGAGGAAATAGCCCAGGTGGCACCACCTTGGGTTCCCATACTTGGCCTGAGCTCTGGGGTTTCTGCTACTTTAACATCGTGTAACCATATTCTTCAAGTCCCAGTAAGAAACAGGAGTGGACTTAAGGAGAACAAAGAAACTCAATATTTGAAAGCAGAACTAAGATAATTTCCATAGATCCCTTTATTTTAAGATGAAAAAAAGGTTAAAACAAATTACCAAAAATTGAAAACTGGGCTGGGTTGTAGCTCAGTGGTAAAGTGCTTGCCTAGCATGTGTGGGGCACTGGGTTCGATCCTCAGCACCACATATAAATAAAAGAATAAAATAAATGTCTATCAACATATAAAAATATATTTTTAAAAAGTTGAAAACTCATGGTCATCAGTATTGGTATATTATTGTTACTATTAACAATAAATACTATACGTGACAACTTATAAGAAAATGTGAGTTAAGAAAGATAAAAACAAAGGGCTAGGTTGGGAAATTTATGGGAAAAGGAACAACTGTGAAATGTGTTAGGTATAATATTATGACAATTCTTACATAATATGTGTAAACCAGAACTATGGAAGAAGAACTATTTAGACCAGTTTAAGATAGGGAACCTAAAAAAAAAAAAAAAAAAAAAAAGTTAAAAAAAAATTTTCATTGTTTAAAACAAAAAAAAAAAAACGTTTACCCCCTTTTTTTTTCAAAAAAAAAAAAAAAAAAAAAAAAAAAAAAAAACAAAATGTTCAACTACATAACCTGAAAGTAAGGACAATAAAAGAAACAAACCAAAAAAAATATATTTCACTTTGATATTTAGTTGGACTTTTGAAAATAGGCTGGATTAACCATTAGAAAGTACATGATCAGTAACTCGTTAAAGAGTACATAACTTTACAAACTAAGTAGTGAAATGTTTACAAAAATCAGGTTCTGCACAGGCCCTTGCAAAGAAAATGTCTGCTGTCTAAAACAACCAGGATCTGTGGTGTATTTTGGCCTCTCATTTTAGGAAGAAATCAGGAAATGAAGAGGCAGGTGACACTAAATGGTAAAAAGAAAAATAAACAGGACCTATACTTAGAGTTTGGTCATAGCCTAAGTACAATGACACAGTAAATCCAGAAGAAAAGTCAACCAGATTAAGAAACAAGCCTGGGAACTGAAATCTTATAGACTACATGTAAGTTCAGTGCAGGGAGCTACGATTTATAAAAATGACCAGGAGCCAGCGTTAGCATGCCAGCCATCAGATCTCCATGTCTCTCTTTCTATATTTTAGAAAGTTCCTTTTAATGGACATTAATTCAATCATTAGGAAGTTTTGTTTTGTTTTAATCATCAGTCTCATGGTATCTATTGTGGGGTGCTGGAAGGGCCAGGCGGCTATTCTCTAGGTCTGAAATTTCCAGTCACTAATTGCTAGACAACAACTGAGGAGAAGTAGGCCCCACAACTCTCAGACCTCCTCTGTTAACAAGGATGATAGGTTTACATATCAGGTGATCTAGTCAATCAATACTTCTCTAGACTTATAGGCTTCATTTACCCTAACTTTTCAAAAGTAATTCAGGATACCCAGTGTGGAGGGAAAGTACATTTAAAAAACAACTATTATTCCATCTTCATAGTGTTCATTATCTTTTGAGCATTTTTAGGCTCACAGCAAAACGGGGAGGAAGGTACAGAGATTTCCCATATCTTCTTCCCCTATCAATAGCTCCCCACTAGAGTGGTACATTTTTTTTTTTTACAACCCTATGAGTCTACAGTGACACATTATCAAGCAGAGTCCATACTTTACATACTTTACACTAGGGTTCACTCTTGGTGTTTTACTTTCTATGGATTTGGACAAATATAAAGGGCATGTAACCACTGCCCTAGGAATTCTCTGTGCTCCACCTACTCATCCCTCTCACTCCCCCAACCCATGGCAGCAATTCATCTTTTTACTGTCTTCATAGTTCTGCTTTTTCCAGAATATCATAAGAGTTGGAAACATATAGTATGCAGTCTTTTCAGACTGTATTTTTTCACTTAGTCCTATGCAGCCAATTTCCTTCAAATCTTTTCTGTCTTGATAACTTTATTGTGTATGTGCTGAAAAATATTCCATGGTGTGGACAGACCATAGTTTGTTTATTTATTCACCTTTAAAGAACATCTCAATTGCCTTTTTACTACATTATGTTTTTTTGAGACAAGGTCTGGGCTCTGTTGCCCCAGCTGGCCTCCAACTGCTGGGCTCAAAGGATCCTCTAGCTTCAGCTTCCCAGGTAGCTGGGATTATAGGCACACACCACCACACCCAACATCTTTATTACTTTCTTCCTCCAAAGAATAGGATGTACAGATACAAGACTGAGCAGATAAACAAACACTTTATCGTGGCAAGAGCAACCTGGGTTAACCCATCAAAGCTAGTCTCTCTAGAGTCTTCCTCCTCCCTGCCGTCACTTCTTTTCTCACATGGAGTGCTTCCTTCCTATTCACTCACCAGTTCCTCTTCCCACCATACATTTTTCCTGGGTCCTGTTTCTGAATGTCTTTATCATAATTAGAAAGTTAGATATATGTTAGTAATATCTTAGTTTTCTAACTGAAAACTAAGGTTTGATTTTAGCATAAAAGAATGGTCCTCTCAGGCATATCTGCATTTTAATAGAAGGAAAAATTTCAAAGAGTGAAAAATTTTAGCACTATTGCAGGCCATTTGGGAAGACCAATCAGAATTTGAGAGCAGGAACATTTTTCTAGTACCTCAGAAAGCACTCGAAACTGGAGTTCACTTAGGTTCTGATTGCATTACCACTATTAAGACTTTAATATTAAAGACTATCTAGACTTCCAAATTCTACACACTTAATTTTTTTGTTGTAATGTTTTAAAGGATGAAATTTCCAAAGTCTTATTTTATATCATTGATTTTTAACCAGGGGAGATTTTCCTCCCCAGTCTGGGGACGTTGCAACAGAAGGAGTATTTTTGCTTAATTAAGTATCTCCAAGGGGAGTTAGTGCTACTGGTACCGAGTAGACAAAAGTCAGGGGTGTTTTAAACATGCTACAGTGCACAGGACATACATACCCCAACAAAGAATTAGCCAACTCAAAATGGCAATAGTGGCACAGTTGAGAAACCCTGCACAACTGCTATAAAGCTGATATTTGGTTGGTATAAACATCAGTGCCAGTGAAATTACTGTGCCCATCTTAAGAGTAAAAATGACCATAATTTGGAAGAGCTTTCACTATTTTCTTAACATTTCTTTGTTATCTTAATCTTGATTCTGAATTATTTAAATTATTTTTCAAAACAGTCAATTGAATAAAATGAAGAAGCTTTTTATAGTTCACGTAAGCTTTTCTATTTTGGAAATGGAAGTTATGATTAAAATTGACATTTCTGAAACTCTAATTGCTAGTTATTGCATTGCTGGTGGAAACAAAGTGAAGAAAAATATTTCCAAGACCAGCCAGATGGGAAGTCTCAAGATAAGAAATTATAAGCCAATGCTCATCTTCCAATCAGAAGAAAAATTGTTTATACATTTTAAATTCTGACTAAATAGTAAGCGATATATTTCTTTAACTCTTAAGCTGCTACTGACTAATTTTCTAACATTCTATGGAATATTTAATCTTCCAAATCCTACTAGCTTATTAATAAATAGAGCAGTTTGAATAAGAGCAGTCTGTGTATGAAGGACTTTATAAATTCTTGTGGCATCAGACTGGTTTACTAATACTGCCTGTGGTATCTCTTTGTCAGTGTATAAACTGCCTACAGGAGCTCAAAATGTCCATTTTTCATAGCCCATATTTCTGAAATATGATGAAGTGTTTCAATTCACACACCTAGAACCACAGCAACATAAATGCCTTCATGACATCAGTACTTAGGAAGCCTTAGGAATGTGACCCATACTTCTTTGGTAACTCCTCTGTATTTCCACTTCTGAAAGCTCTCTCTTCTTCCTTTATCACTCCCTCTTCTTCCCTTTCTCCTCTGCCATTCTCCTAGGAAATTCTACACTGATGGGAAAGACTCAGAGTGGAATCACGTGAGGAAGAGCAATTATGGATTCTTCTGTCATCCATAAGACTGAAAACTGTTCCCGTAGAGGAAACACTATGGTTTTCACTTATTGAAACTCTGAAGTTTTCCAAACATAAGAATCTTCAAGCCACAAAGAAAGGCTCTTTTTTTGAGTCTTGCTTTTGGTAAACTTATAGAACTGTTTTCTTTTATTCAAGTCTGCTTGAAGCTACTGAGAAAGAACTACAAATTGAGTTACATCCCTTGCGAGTTGCTTGGGTTTGACAAATAAAGCAATCATCAAAATCATGGAGTGTGCACTGCTTCTAAAAGCCCTATTTGTTTGACATAATATAGCAGCAGGATGGCTAGGCAAATAAATGGCATTACTTAACATAATCACTTAATGTTGTGCAACCAACATCAGGTCTCATTGCTTTATCCCTAGCAAAGAGTTTGATGACAATAAAGTTGATTGGTAGTGTGAAGATATAAATTGTTCAGTAGTTAGAGTTGTTAATGACAGCAAAGGAACACAAAAGAGGAAAAATAGGCGTTAGCAGTCCAAATTCATTGCTAATTGCCTGTGCATTCATTATAGGCTGACCAGGGCTAATTATCTAATTAAATGAAAGCTCTGCTGCCTTAGAGGAATTTCTAGGCATGGTGATGTTGGTTGTCAATTACCTCAGCATGTCCTGTTGAAATGTGTACTTAACTCAAGACATGTTTTGCTTTTCCCAATAGCAATACATGGCACTCTTACTGCATGATAATTTATGCTAAGAAGGAAAAGTTTTTCCTTTAAAAATTATACTATGAAAACTAAGAATAATGGCAGACATTTTAAACAAGAACTCCTGCTCGTTTTACTCAATGATCTATATTCAGGAAAAGTCAATATAATCTACTTTAAGTAAAAAGGAAAACCACAGACACAAAAGAGAAATCAAATATCATTGTATACATGTTACTGAGTGTTCTTTTCATGTGTTGTTTTTAAAAATACATTTAAAAAGTGTCTTTTATGATGCCCTGCAGTAGTTCACAGTATGAAATTATATTACTTAATTTCACATCATTACAATTTTTTAAATTCATACTTTCTTAAAAAGATGGAAAGAAAGTGGTAAATCATTCAGAATAAATTATTCACTTTATAAATAAGGGAACTGAGTTTCCAAGAAGTGAAATGACTTGCCCAAAGTCACATAACTGGTGGCTAGGACCAGGAGTAACACTAGTGTCCTGTCAGGTCATTATTCTTCCCGTTCATTCCTGCTGCTCCCCTTCAAATTACTGTCACTACTCACACATTCTCTAAAATGATATAACAGATCATCTATGTGGAAGGGCTGTTTTTGTTTATTTCTTCCAAAAGCATTTCACCTCTTCAATCTATTTATTTCAAGTTAGTCAAAGGCATTAGGATGTATTTTAAGGTGAACTCTCAAGGCAGCAGATTTTTTTAAAGGGTTTTTTTTTTTTTGCCTTGTCCAACTAAAGAGGAAAAGATGATAATTTTATAGTTGATTTTATTAATCAGAAAGTTCAAAGAATTAAGTTGCATCTTACTAACTTGTTTCTAAGGAATTTGATCCCTATTTCTCATCCATGACCATAAAGCAGTATTTACTAAATATCCTTTGGGAAGGGCATTTCCCAAAAAAGTATAATTTCATACTCAAGAGTTTTTTCCAATTTCCCTTCTGCTCCCTCAATCCTGGAATATGGTGTTGGTTCCCTGCAAGACCACAGAACTCTGGAATACTAGCCTGCCCCTTTCGCAGTCATTTTTCAGGCAGGCCTCAGCAACAAACACACAGTTCTTTTCTGGCAACTTAAGGAAGATTTTCCCTTTCACTGCCTCTTGAAGCTGAACATCAACTGTTTCACCACTTGTGTTTAAAATCCATTAATTAAAATAAATATAAAGTAAAAAATCTCTCTTTCAGCCAGGAGGAAAAGGACAGATGGGAAAGCGGAGGAGGTGGAGATAGCTGATGTCTTCTTAGGAGGAAAAAAAAAAAGGGAAAGAAAAACAAGCATGAAATTGGGGTGGGGGGAGTTAATTAAGAGAGGTAAAGTGTGTTTGAATTTAATTTACAGTTCATGACTATTTTGGGTATCATAATAATCACATTGCTTAAAGGACAAAAGAAAAACCTCTCCAATATCAAATCCCTGAAAAGGGTGTTAGAGTCTTAAATCTACTCTAAAAATGGTAATACCTGGCCTTTGGCAATGCTTCAGGCTGGGCATAATAAAAGCTTCTCCTCCTGAAAACTCAAGAATGTCACACACACGGATACCTCCCTCTTCCCCCCATCCCCTCCCTCTCTCTCCCCCTCCCCTCCAATTCTGCAAATTCTCCTAATTTTTATTTTCTTTCTCCCTTATCTTTCATTACCTGAAATATGACCCTGGCAAGAAAAAGGATTAAGGGGAAAAAAAAAAACAAGAATCAGATTAAGTCTATCTCCATCCCAACCTTCAAATACTGGTCTATAGAATTATTGTTAGAAAATGATGTCTATTGTGTGTGTCACTCAATACAACCTCTGCGATGTATTAGGCATTTATCTACAATGTCTACACTTAAAGTCTGACCCTAACACTAGAAATCTCCAAGTTTAGTATATTCAACTAAGTAGCCCATACACCACATGATGTATGTGAATTCTGACAACCATACAAGTTAAACTAGAGTACCCAGTTCATCTTAGTGGAGATGGACTGGGTAAGAGGGTTATGGTGTCATGACTTTAGATAAGTAAGATGAAAGAAAATAGATACATTTAGTTTTGTCTGAATCATTCTTATAACTGTTTTTGTCTTCCATGTTGGGCTAATGAGATGCTGCAAGAAATCTTCCAGATCATCTGCCACAACCATAAAGAAACTGGCATCTAGCAAGGTCAGTGACTTGCTCAAATAACTGGTGGCAAAATCAGGCCACCAGTTTTTCTGACTTTGCAGTTATTTATTTTTCTTCCAATTTGATATTCATATATGATATGGGATGAGAAATACATGTTAACATTTTTTAAAATCTCAAAGTCATAATATGAACCCAAAATATTTCAAATACAACTAAGTAAATTAATCTAAAAACATAAAATTTTTTATCATTTGCCACGTTCTATAATCATAGAAAAGGCAAATGTAAGAGTAAGGTGGCAAGGACTACTAGGAAAAAAACTTTTGAAACCCTCTTTATATTTTATTTTTTAGTACCTGAGATTGAACCCAGGGGCACTTAATCACTGAGCCACATCCCCAGTTCTTTCTTGTATTTTATTTAGAGACAGGGTCTTGCTAAGTTGTTGAGGCTGATTTTGAACTTGTAATCCTCTGACTTCAGCCTTCTGAGCTGCTGGGATTCAGGCGTGCACCACTATGCCTGTCCACTCAAATCCACTTCATAAACAAGAACAAAACAAAACTGCAGGCTAGGAACTCAAAGCATCTAAGAATGGCAAAACCTTTGTACTCATTCAACTGGATCCCCGTGTGTCCAAAAGAGATGATCGAAATGAATTCTAAAGAGAGATGTGTGTAAGAGTCATGAGGTAATTTATCTTATGAATTAAAGAAAATTAGTCCTCACAAAGTACAGGGGTAGGAGGAGAAGGATGAAAGACAAAAGAATAAGCCTAATTCCTAAAGAATGAAGAGATACTATAAATGAACAGGTGGAGTTAAACAGATATAGGCTGGGGGGTCTTCCAAATCCCCTTTCCTGATTAATTAAGCAACTGTAAAGAAGAAAAAAGAATCTCAGCTTTATTCATGCTTCTGTGAGTTTCCCCATTCCTAAATTTAACAGACGTGGGCAGGAGGTGGGATTTAAACTTTTGTCAGTCTTACCTATCACCACAGAGCTGTCGACTCGTTAAAGACAAAGTGTGGAGAGAATATATTTTGAATTAGACAGTTGAAGCTAAAGTTCATTAGCAATCAATCCCTGTCCATTGTACCACCAAAAATATTCTTAATCTTTATATTAGTTCTTTTGATTTTCTCTGGATTACAGCTTCCAATCGGGTTTCTCTACCATTACACTTGCCCTACCACCAATCTCTTAAAAATGTAAAACAGATCAAGTCGCTTCCCTACAAAAAGCTCTCCAAAGTTTTCTCACTGCACTTATAATAAAATCCAACCTCCTACCAGAGCCAACAATTCCCTGTGATCCCCTCCCACAGCCTGAAGGCATATATAATCTGACCTTTGCCTACATCTCCAACTTCACCTCCCTCCAGGAAGGAATCCTGAAGCTCACTATCTAGTTTTAACCTCAGGGAGCTTCATTTTTCCTTTCTACTGATAGAACCAGTTGCTTCCTAACTTGCCACAACCATAGTATCTAATATCCTATTTAACAATCTTGGGGCTCTCTCTTGATCGTGGTATGCTCTGACCTCAGATTCCATGACTAATTTCTTGATATTCAGAAGCTGCTTTAATGTTATCTTCTGGTCACTCCTGATAATTAAACTAACAAGCTAGGTGTGGGGGTGTATGCCTGTAATCCCAATACCACACACATGCAGCATACCATCTTATTACTCTGCTTTATTATATTCCTAAATTATCTCTGTCTAAAATTATGTTGCTCATTTATTTATACTATGTAACATTCTGTTTTAGTCCATTTTATTTTTGGTACCAGGGATTAAATCCAGGGGCATTTAACCACTGAGCGACATTTTATGCTACTATAACACAATACCTGAGACTGGATAATTTATAAAAAACATAATTTTATTCCTTACAGTTCTGAAGACTGGGAAGTCTAAAAGCATTGTGCTAAATCTGGCAAGAACCTTCTTGTTGCATCATAACATAACTGAAGGAATCACATGGTGGGAAAGGGGGAACATGTAAACTCAGGTCTATATTCCTATTTTTATAAAGTCACTAATAAGATCATGGGGACCCTACCCTCATGACCTAATCTAATCCTAACTACCAAAGGCTCCACCCATCAAATACCATGAATTTATGTTTTGGATTATATTTCCAATACATGAACTTTTGGGGGACATATTCAAACCACAGCACATCTTCCCCCACCTTCCAATATGAACATACAACTTGCAGGCAAATTCCTTAGGAATTCAAACTTTGTCTTCTTTGTTCCTCACTCAATCCCCAAAGCCTAGAGCAATGCCTTGCACCTAGTAGATACTCATCATTTACTAGATGATAGATCCCACCTACCCCAAACCTTTTTCTGCCATGTATTCCTCTAACATTCACTCAAAATAATTTCTCTTTTCTTATCTGTTCCTTTTTTTTTTAACTTCTTTTGGTTTTTATTTTGCTCACAGAAAAGTTTTTATTTTGGTTTTTATTTTGCTCACACTGAGAAACACAGAATAAAGAGCATAAAAAAGAACACTAATGATAATAGAAATCTACTCAGCCTATGCTACTGGCAGTGGGGCAGAAAGTTAAGCAAAGTGCTTCTTGCAGGCAAAAAGCCCTTAGGGTCAATATCTTTCATTAGTGCAGCTCTGAAGGGTGACATCAAAGGAATTATAGAGGTGGTCTAAAATCATACCACATGCTCTGTGGTCATTCAGTGTTTCTTAAAAACTCCAATATGCAAAAGATTCAGATGCAGAAAATTTCAACACTGTTTGGGAATCTGCACTTTGCAGCACAGCCAGGTGTTTCTTATAGAGGTAGTTCTTAGAAATTTGAACTCTTAGGCCAAAAGATAGATAGTAAGGACCAAAAGGAAGGTATTTCTGGGTGAATGGTTTAGCCAATAAAAATCTATGCTGAAGCTGATTCTCCAGACAAGCAGAATTCCATTTTAGAATTTACTGAATAACATTTAAATTCACTGGTCTCTCAGTACCACTTTTTGCCATTTTAAAACCATAATAATAGCTACTGTAATATGGCAGCTACTTTGTTCTAGATGGTTCCAGCAGTGATTCACACATGTATCATATTCCAATTTGTAGAGAAAAATACTAAGTTTCATTTAAGTAAGTGAAAACAACTACTATAAACCAAGAGATTAGGAAATCAAATAGATTCATATGTTTCTGAAGACTGTTCTATGGTTCTACCTCCCACTAATTATACTGTAGTACAAAAACAATCAATCAATAAAAATCTACATTTGTAAATTAATACTTTTCTGTGGCACAAGCCTGTAATCCCAGTGGCTCCACAGGCTGAGACAGGAGGATGGCGAGTTCAAAGTCAGCCTCAACAATGGCGAGGTACTAAGCAACTCAGTGAGACCCTGTCTCTAAATAAAATACAAAATAGAGCTGGGGATGTGGTCAGTGGTTAAGTGTCCCTGAATTTAATCCCAGGTACTCCCCCAAAACTATATATATATATATATATTTTTTTCTCACTGTAGACATTTCATGGGACTTTCCTACATGGTGAAATTTGACAGTATTTTTAAATAATTTAATAATGGCATGACAACCCCTGGGAAACAATCAATCTTAAGAATTCTTTTTTTTTTTTTTTTTGGTACTGGGGATTGAACCCAGGGTCACTCGGCCACTGAGCCACATCCCCGGCCCTATTTTGTATTTTATTTAGAGATAGGGTCTCACTGAGTTGCTTAGGGCCTCGCTAAGCTGCTAAGGCTGGCTTTAAACTCTAGATCCTCCTGCCTCAGCCTCCCGAGTGCTGGGATTACAGGCGTGCACCACCGCGCCCCGCATAAGAATTATTTTATGAAGTAAATAATTAGCCTTTTCATCAGAATTACAATATTAAGAGTTGCTTTACTATCTACAGATCTAGCAGTAGTTCCCAAACTGAGTTGATAACCCAGAATCACATGGGGGGCACTTAAAAAATTCTGGCCTTCTTTCCAGTTCTTCTGAAGCAGAATCTCTGGGGTATGATCTTCCAATTCTTTTTTCTTTCTCTTACTTCTTTTTTAGCTCTATAGGAGCTTCTGATAAATGATTAAGGTTCAGAACTACTGTTATCCTAAAAGCCAACATCCCACATATGAATAAATTGAAGACCTGGGTTCCTGAAAACAGTTTGTAAGTGGTACAGTAAGCTGAGAAACACACGCAGGCCTGCGTAACAATACCCAGACTCCCATTTGGTGCTTTTTACACTGATTCAAGCTGTTTTTTGGTAAAACTATCCTTATTTCTGTTCCGCTACTTGTGCTTTGGCAACTACTTACTGAACACTGTCCTTGTGCAACTTACTCCCTCATCTGCAAGCTGGGAATAATAATAGTGCCTACTATTAAAGAGTTTCTGTGGGGATTAAATAATATAACATTCATTACATAATGCACTTAACACAGTGCCTGGAATATTGTGAGTACTCATTAGGTAGGTTATGTAACCCACTAAAAAAGCAAGCCTATTTTAACTGGAAAGAATTTACTGAGCCACTCCAATTGCCAAATGTACAAGAAACCCATGTTTAGCTTTGGAAGCCCAAGAGGGCTATAAACTCAAGGTTAAGTTTAAAGTTATGGTATCTAGTGCCTTATTTTTCCAGTCATCATTTACTTCTGTCAAGGGTCACAGGGCATACCTCTACGAAATTAACTTCTCAAGCGCCTGCCAGATTGTTGCACAGCACTGCTTCTCCCAGGATGTCTCAGAATCACCTAGTGAATCCATTTCTCAGTGACAGCCGGGCATCTACATTTATAAAAAACCTCCCTCCCTAAACAAGTGTTTCTCAGGCAAACCAAGGTGTGAAAACCACTGGTATACAGAATTCGTGGCCACGGACAAATGATCTCTCAAATCCCTCTCGACAAGAAACTATCGTGCTCTGTAACCAGAAGAACAACGTCATCAGGCTCTGATGCAAACAACAGCTGGGCCCGGCTGTGCTGAGTAACTGCGGTGGTCACCAGGGACAGACTCGACCCCCTGACCTCCCAAGAAACTTAGAAAATTTACGAAAGCGCCCTCCCGCATCCCCCGTGGTGGATGCACAGTGCCGCCTAGGCGACCCTAAAGAGCTAAGGTTGACCCAACAACCTCCTTTTCGGGGGCAAGGGCAAAGCAAGGCGACCTTGGGTGGCTGACCAGGACCGAGCGACGTCAGAAGGTTAACGACCCTCTAGCCGCGTTCCTTCCTTTGGGCAACAGCCTCCAGTACCGCCCGGACCAGCTGCCGGAAGTGAGTAACCCAGCCTGCTGCGAATGCCGGGAGTTGTAGTTAAGGGTCTACTCCTTTTGCACCCCAATAAATTCTTTTCAATCAAGAAAATACCTTAAAGCCATGGGAAAGGTCGCTTTATTCCCACCAGGTGTAATAGTCCTGCCCTTTTCCAGGCGACAAAACAAACTCAGAGCGCAGACGGTATAGCGGACTACAAGTCCCGGCATGCTTTGCAGAACTTCCGGAGCACCCGGCCGCAGTCGTAGGTGCGGGCCACATGAATGGAGCGCCCGGCGAAAGGCAAAGCCCGGCCCAGTCCCGCGGCCGATACCTGCTCTAGAGCGTGAGTGCGGGCTGTCCGCCCTGCGCGTGCGCGCTGTGAGGGAGTACTAGGCGAGCACGCCGGGCCGTTGCGGGCGCGTGAACTGAAGAGATTGGCGGCGGCCGGCGCGCCGCGCGCCCGACGGGCCGATAGTTGCGGGGCCTCCCGCCTCGCCCGGGGCTGCTAGCAACCGTGGCGGCCGCTGCGGATCGCAAGGGGAGGAGGAAAGGAGGGGGCCGGCCCCGGCACACGGAGGAACAGCCGAGCATGCCCCGAGACAACATGGCTTCCCTGATCCAACGGATCGCCCGCCAGGCGTGCCTCACCTTCCGGGGCAGCGGGGGCGGCCGCAGCGCTTCCGACCTTGGCGCGGCTTCTGGCCCCGAGGCGCCGATGCCGCCTGGCTTTCCCGAAAACCTGAGCAAGCTGAAGAGCCTGCTGACCCAGGTTCGTGCGGAGGACCTCAACATCGCCCCGCGTAAGGCCACGCTGCAACCGCTGTCGCCCAACCTGCCGCCAGTCACTTACATGCATATCTACGAGACGGACGGCTTCAGCCTCGGAGTGTTCCTGCTCAAGAGCGGCACGTCCATCCCGCTACATGACCACCCTGGTATGCACGGTATGCTCAAGGTGCTCTATGGCACCGTGCGCATCAGCTGCATGGACAAACTGGAGGCGGGCGGCGGGCAGCGACCGCGGGCCCTACCGCCAGAGCAGCAGTTCGAGCCGCCGCTGCAGGCCCGAGAGCGAGAGGCGGTGCGGCCCGGAGTATTGCGCTCTCGGGCCGAGTACACCGAGGCCAGCGGCCCCTGCGTCCTCACGCCCCACCGGGACAACCTGCACCAGATCGACGCGGTGGACGGACCCGCAGCCTTCCTGGACATCCTGGCCCCACCCTACGACCCGGACGACGGTCGTGACTGCCACTATTACCGGGTGCTGGAACCTGTCAGGCCTAAGGAGGCCTCTGGCTCGGCCAGTGACCTGCCCCGAGAGGTGTGGCTCCTGGAGACCCCGCAGGCTGATGACTTCTGGTGCGAGGGAGAGCCCTATCCAGGTCCCAAGGTCTTCCCTTAAAGCAGACGGCGCCCCGGAGCGTTGGGCAGAAGACGTGTCCTACCCGTATCAGCCTGGGTGGCTGTGGCCCACCGCAAGGGTCTCTCTCTGCCCCCTAGCCTGGGTGTTGGATCTACTGGAGTGAGCAGCAGCCGCTTCTGCAGCTTGGGAAGCAGGGGCGACTGGACCACAGCCACCCGGCACGGTTATGGGGGCGGAGAGGGCGGAAGGCTAGATTTCCTGGTACTGTCATTGCCACCAGGGCTTTGATTTGTGGGAGTGGGCAGGGGACTCTGAAGCGCTTCCATCCTAGAGCCATAATGAAAATATTCTTCCTCCATAACTCATTCCATACAAAATACACTAAATGATTTTCTTAATCCCACCCCTTCGGTAAATAGAATTTGTTTTCCACTGCTGCCCTTGTGACCTTTTGCTCCTTATAGTTTTAACTTATTGACTGTGCATGACCCAGTGGTTTGAATTGTTTGTAGTTCAAGTCATTGGTTCAAACGAAGTACTAAGAGTTGAGGTACTTTTAAAGTGAATTGTCTTGCCTAATTAATTCCCTGTAAAAAGAAAATCGTCTTTTCAGAATTTGGGTTATCACTATCAAAACAACTATGCATGTCAATGACAAGATTTTTTTTCTTCCACTTGCCCAGTAGCCACATCTGGTTTACTCAGGCAGCATATCTCAGTGCCAGCTAATCACTTAGGGCTCATCTTCCCCCATGAATCTCCAGATCTGTGAGTTGAGCAGATCTCTTGTTGCAGATTCACCTTAAATGCAAAGACCATGTTATCCTCAAGTGTCTTTTTTCTTGTCTCAATGTACTTTAAAAGATGATAGTGTAATCCTGTGTTTTCTAACCAGAAGATTCAGAGAACCTGAATCACTTATGCTTCCAAGCAACTGAATGTAAAATATTCCTAGCCAACTGTTGAATTCCATACCCCTGTTTATTTCCAATATCTTCCTGTAAAAGTAGACAAATAGTGTGTTGATGACTGTTTCACATTCTCCCAGAAACACTACTGTTCCAGAGGGCTGTGGTTCTAGCTGCATTGCTGGTGTTGTCTCAGACCTTACCCTCAAATAATAGAGTGAATTTGTTCATCTGATGTGGATTTCTGTAGGAAAAGGTAGAAGGCATAGATGATCAAGCCTGGAGAAATGATACTAGCCATTTTGGGCACCAAAACTTGGGATGAAATATTTCCTGCTCCCAACTCTTGATATGAACAGTTGTGCTATCTGTAGTTTTATTTTTGTCCTTTTCATAGGCAGAGCAACTTTACCTTATTTTCAGATGTATTAACACCATTTATTTCAGGCCATAAACACTGTTTCCCTGTTTTTACTATTTATAGGATTCCTTTTTTCACAAAACTTTTCATAAAAGCAAATTATAGAAATAAACACATTAAAATTTGCCCAGCTGTCGTCTAAGCCCTCTTGATTGACTTCCCCATGTGGCAATAGAGTTCTAATATTTGTAATAAAGGGATTTACTACTATTGGTGGAAAGTGTGTGTTGCCCCTATATGGGAACAATATGTGCCTTTCCCTCTTGATGCACACTAGGTTACAGAGACCCAGAGTGAAAAAGTATTTGTTCCCAATTTTTAAAATAGTATGAAAAATCAAATTCTTGAATGATTTTTTTTTTTTTTTTCTTAAACAGAAAAGATGCAACACCACATGCCACTAAAAACCTATTGTAAAACCTGACACAGGTGTAATACCAAGCATTTCCTCCAGGTTTGCTAAAATTACCTTACTGTAGTTCTGGAGGTAGTGTGGTTTAAAATGCCTTTAGGGCAGTCTGAAGCAGCTCTTCAGCCCTTTCAGTTTGAAATAAATTCTAGGTATGTTAAAGATGATTTTCTTAGAAAACTTCACAAAATAGAATTTATTCATAGCACAGTAATGTGTGTGATTTTCACATACTTTTATGAATTACATTTTACCAAAAACTTGATTAATATACAAGGATTGTTGATAGTAATGATATGTGTTACAATGCAATCGAGTATATTAACCTACAGAAATAGGACAGTAATAAAGAATTATGAAAGACTTCATTACAAAGAAAAGTGTTAAGGTTCTCAATTATAAGCAATTTGTAAGAAAAAAGCTTAAGGTGCTTTTCAAAGGAATAAATCATTCCAGGCCAAACAGCAATATGATCTCTTTCTGGTTTAAACTTTTGGTTCACTAATAAATCCTGAGTAAATTAATGGTGAAAAAAATGTAATATTTTAATGAACCACTACTGAGAGAACATGCTCCTTACAAAGTAAATGTGGTGCAGAAAAATTCTTGCACCTCTATGCATAAACTGTTAGTCAAGACTGACTTGGTGTGCTGCTACTGTATTTCCAGATAGTTCTGCAATATTGTTTTAGTAGCAACTGTGGGATAAAAATTCTTCCCCTAGGAAAGACTAATGAGCAAATGGTATTAATTGCTTACATTTTTTCTGTTGAATAATAAATGCAATAATTGCTTCTTATGGATGAGAGATCCAGAAGTCCTGAGTACTTCTGAAGATATAAAATTCTCTAATTATGGCAGTGACCAGTTATATGAATGCAAAATATTGTGTACCTACCTAGGATTTTGAGACTTTTTTACTACGATTTGATGGGTTGAATTTACACTCACTGCTGTTAATTAATGAAAATAATAGTTTCATTAGTAGGAGTGAGTTTTCTGAGTTTATCACTAATAACCCTTAACTGCTCCCAGAATGCATACCTTGTATTGCCTTTTATTGTCTCCTTGTCGTTGCCTTAGTCTTGGCATCTCAGAACACTATCATCCCTCCTCTATGATTCTGAATCCTGTGCTCTAGCTCTACCCAAGGAAGAAGCAATATCATCTGTAATTCAAACCTCTACCCATTGCTATTTAACTCTATCCTGAGAGCACTGCTCCTCCCTTTAACCCCAGGTATAAATTCAGAACTTACGGTTTAATATTGAAACTGAGCACAGTCACGTCCACTGCACTGTCAAATGAGGAAGTCATTTGCTAATGATGTGGAATCTTCGAATCCAAGGATATTTTCATTTCTGGATTAAAATCTGTATTTATAAAAAATAAAGGCATGTTTCAAATTTTTAGAGATAAATCTTGATTATTGCAAAATAGAGAAGGAAAACTTACATATTATATCTATCTTTTGATTACTGTTAAAGGTTCACTGTCTATAAGATTATGTTGTACTAAAAACTGGTGGCCTACAGATTTCCAAAGTCTAAGTAATAGTAGAAACTTAAAATTAGTTTATTTCCTTGAGAGTAATCTTTGAAACAGGGTTACTGAAAACACATCTGAAATAGCATCTAATCATAATTATTTTGCTGTAACAGAAAAGAACTTCTTTTGTATTTTACCTAAAGAAAGTAAGCTAGTACAAGAAATCAATTACTTTCATCTTAAAAGGAAAGAATCTTAGGACTTCAGTATTTTCTTCCCTCAATTTTTTTTCCTGTGGAATTTATACAGTTGCAGTTTAGACTGGCAACATTTTCGGCACCTGTGTTGATGGTGACCATATCCCTGTGCCCTTCCCCCCCCCAAAATGATAATTTATTTAACCATTAAAATATTACTGTAGCAGTTTTTTAATGATATGTGAAACCATTTGCCTTAATCTCATTAGCTGTTAGGCTGTTGAAATTAAATAACCTGGCTCATGAACACTTGAGAACCTTATTTAGGCATAATGGATCTGTTCATGATATGAAATGAAACATCTCAGAAGCATCACAAATCTTTAAGGAGTTTCTCTCCAGAAGATACTTTTTAATAAAAACTAACAGTAACAGCTATAATATTCCATAAAGCTTATATAAGAGATTAGAAGGAACTGACTTATCTATGTCTTAATATCTTAAGCAAAGTAAAAAAAATGAGATGACTTTGAAAAGTGCCCTGAATGTTTTAAGTAGCAGGACAAACCTAATTAAAGATATTGTCCAAACATGTTGAAATCTAGGAATAAAAGCCACAAGGTTGACCTGAGCAAGCACTGAGGTGTGGTGTATTTATGCTGTATGTGTTACTGCTACCTTCCTGAGCCCAAGTCAAGGTGAAAGTGACTATGAGACCAATTTAGCTTCCATCAAAATGTCTTCAGTCTTTTACTGTTTTGTCTATTGCTTTGAAAACAATGGTTATCTTGATAGAAGATGGTCTAAAATTAAAATTTGACAAGATATTATATAAAACTTGGTTGTACCATATTTTAATGAAATCTTGATAGGGAAATATTTTTTGAAACATGATTATCAAAATGTGGCAGTTTTATACTATCAAAATTGGATAAACAAGAATGATACACTTATTAGCTGAAAAACATAAATTTAATGGGAAATCACCAGTCACTAGAAAAAATCTGACACTCATATTTTGAAATCCCTATTTAGTAGTTCTAGGAAGAGATATTCTACATCCTTGAAATAGGGATTAATTACTTTCATAAATTGAATTTCACTTTCTAGTGCTGTTGAGGGCAAAAGGTGGTTTCCAGGAGCGGCTGTGACAGTCTGCTACTCTGAAATATAGGCCATCAATTTTCAACCAAGTATCAGGGAATCTAACTGTAGCAAAGAACAAGCAGATGAAGGGATTGTCAAATGCGGCAGAACAGTGGATATTCCAACATGTTATATTTGTGTACCAAGCATGGGTGAACTTAAATGATATTTAGGCCCACATTTTGGAGTAAATATGATGACTTCACAAAGACAATCTGTTTACTTTGTATGAAAGGTGGATAGAATAACAATTTTTTGGAGAACATGTCTTAAAACCACTACAAAAGGCTTCCAGTAAAATGAACCTTGTGTTATTTGGTGAACGATCATCCAGTATTGTGGAAAAGTGTATTTGCCAACTTAATATAGATTGCCATTCTTTGAAAATTTTTAAGGCTAGTGTTACCTGTCTCATCCAACAAGCCAGGTATTTTGATGGCCACTTCTAGACCCACTAAACATATGGCAGATGAATGATCCTTCTGAATAAAAGCAAACAACTGGGAAATGAAGACTGGAGAGAAATGAGTCCTGGGGTAATTCCTTTGGCAACCCATTAGTGCTGTCATCAGCAATGTCTGACAGCGTTTTTGATCTGAAGAGGCGATAGTGCTTTCAAAAAGTTTTCTGTGGTCATGAGACTAATCCTGGAACCTGAAAGTCATTTCCAGCTTGACCACGCCACCACACTTTCCACAAAGCCACATCGAGTCTGAGTTCCAGGCCCTGGTCAGAGTTCTGAAAGCAATTGCAAATGTGTAGTCTCCGAGTGGGCACTTGTTTGTAAGTATTTATTTTCCGGAGCCCACTCAGGAGCAGAGAGAAGCTATAGGCTGTTAAAGAGGACGGAACAATGAGTCAAAACAACGCCTCCCCACTTTTACACTAATGCATGGGGGAAATCCCCGGAACACTAGTGTTTGATTATGAATGGAGAGGGCTGGTGTCCATAGGCAAGCAAAGAAAACCTGCAGGTCCTGTCTTAATCTAAACACATTAACCTACAGGTGCTTAGTGCTGTTTTTTAGTAATTTCACAGGTACTGAATGTTGAAGTCCCACCCAGTAAATATTTCATAAATGATTCCTGCAGCAAAAATATTGTTGAAAAGTATTTATTTACACTATAGTCATAAACCATCCATTATCTGAACTTCAGTTAGTGGTTCGGTGTTAGGATAGGTGATTTATTTTTCCACAACTATTAAGAGCTAATAACCAAACGGCTCCAGTAACATTATGTACATTCTTATCTGAAATTTGACTACAAAGGTAACACTTTTAAGTCACAAAACAGAGCATACAAAAATATACTTTCTAAAAAAAATTCCAAATATTAATAGGCAGAAATATACAGCCATACTTAACCCAGGGAGTGATTTTATTTCCATAGTAAGGCAACCCATTTACATGCAGACCCTGTAACATCGTCTACATCACACAAGGCACCAAGGACACTTCCAACACAATTGCATGCATCCTAGTTTCAGAGAATATATGTACATCCCCCTTTAAATAAGTTAACCTCTGACTCATTTCAAGAGATCATAAATGCTTTACATTTTTTCCCAAAGGTTCAGAACTTGGAGAACAGTGCACATCAAAAATACACAAAATCTGAGTGGATATACACTGAAAATATAGTCTTTTCATTTCTCAACTCAAAAAGGAGCAGATATTGCTATGTCCCTCCCATCACATTGCACTTCTGTTCTCTGAGTTTATAATACATATTGCTTAAAAGGTTGAGACAACTAGATAAGCTTTGATTCACTGTTCTAGGGCCACAGAATGTGGCATAAAGGCCATGCTTTACTCAATGTACAGTGTCCCCCAAATCAGTCCCAAGCCATAAAGTGCACATCAGTTTTGCTTGTCTTTTTGCTGTCCCCACTTGAAGGGATCAGCATCTCCCAACCTACTGTAGAAAAGTCTCAGATCAACTCTGACATCCAAGGTCAAAAACCTGTAATGGGTCAAAATAAAGGGAAGGGGGAACAAAACCTAGTCAAACAACCCTTTACAGCAGGGTCAGACCTCAGCCCTCTAGGCCAGGGCCCTCACCCAACCCTCTTTTGAGCTTCCCCATTGCCTTGGGGTGGATAGTCAACTCACCTAAGAGAGACTAAAATGGGTAAGTTTTATGAAAGACTTGCTTCTAAGAGAAACGAGGGGTGGGGCTAGACTCCACCAAGTCCCTTTGCTCAAGGAGGAGAGAGAGAAGCAGGGAAGAGTGGTAGTGTTTGTCGTGCAGTGGACAAAAGAGCCTCCTGGGCCTTGAGAAACTGGTGTGTCAGCCTGAGTCTCATCTCAAGGTGTCCGGGTTCGTGAGGAGCAAGGGGCAAGTGACCCTCCACCAATACTGCTGTTGTTGCTGCACAGGCTGCCCCCAGCCTGTGAGCCCCCAGCGCAGGAGGCCGAGGAGGGGGCTGGCACTGAGGAGGAGGGGGCACTGCTTTTCCGCTCCTTCTGTCTCAGATGGATCTTGGTGTGGCGCTTCCTTTCATCACTCCTGGCAAACTTGCGGCCACAGTAGTCACAGGCGAAGGGCTTCTCACCAGTATGGGTGCGGATGTGTGTGGTGAGGTGGTCACTCCGGCTGAAGTTTCGCATACAAATCCGACACTGGAAGGGCTTATGCCCAGTATGGATCCGGATGTGCCGTGTCAGCTCGTCAGAGCGGGAGAACCGGCGGTCACAGCCTTCTGCTGGGCATGGGTAGGGCCTCTCATGCACTGGCGTCTTGCTAGGTCTGTTGGGGTACTTGCGAGGCCTCAGAATGGGTCGCAGTGGTAGGTGGTGTGGGTTATAGGCAGCAGCAGCAGCTGCTGCTGAACCACTGCCAGGCAGCCGAGGTCCTTCATTGCCTCCACTGGCCCCTGGTCCTGTGACACCAGCACTGGGGCCCGCCAAAGTAAAGTTACGGATGGTAGAGAGTGGAGTGAGTGGAGGGGGGACCCGCAAGGAGTCCAGGGGACAGGGAAAGGGCTTGCGATCTGGGCCAGCTGTACCATGAAGGTCTCTCTGGCACTGAGATGGAAAAAATCCAGGATAGTCTGGGATCATGGGGAAGAGACCTGGGTCCGTGGCTGGCTTAGGGGATGGGTAGGAAGGAGGTGGTGGGTAAGCCAGAGAGGAGGAGGTGGAGGTGGTGGCTGCAGACAAGAATGCAGAAGGGTCCTGGTAGAGGTCTCCTGCACAGCCAGAATAAGGAGGAGGCGGCGGTGGTGGAGAGTAGAGGTGATCCAGGTCAGACTGAGTCTGGGACATGGTGCATACACCCAGGGGTCCTGTGGCCAGTGGGTTGGGGGAGGCAGATGTGACGCTGGATGAGGCTGTGGTTGAAGCAGGGGAGGTGACCCCTTGCAGGATGCCTGCACTCACAATATTGATGATGCCTTCTGGGTAGCAGCTGGCACCAGGGTACTGAGGGTCAATGGAGAACTTGCCCATGTAAGTGAAGGTCTGGTTTCTGGGTGTAGAGACGGGAGCAAAGCTGCTAGGATATGGGAGATCCAAGGACCTCTTCTCTCCAGTCATGTCAATGTTGATCATGCCATCTGGGGAGGGAAAAGGCAGAATGGAGGTTGAGCAATGAGAATGCAGCCAAGAATCCTTTCTCATCCCTCTCTCATGGGTCCATTCCCAAGACCCTGGATCCCAGCACTGCAGAGTCGGGGCAAAGCCGAACAGGTGGGGAAACTGAGGCCAAGAGACAGTAAGAAGACACTAGCTCGGACTCAAGAACTACCTCTAGGAAAGCAGAATGAGTTCCTCCTAACCCCCACCCCAAGCCATCTGTGGCTCAAGTCCCTAATAAAAACACCCAATAATAGCAAACAACAACATTAAAAATTTCCCATCTGCCTGGAACTTCTCTCCTTTTCCTTTGCCTGGGGGTCCCACGGCTGGGTTACTAGGACAGACACCAGCCAAGAACGGGCCAATCCCAGTTAATGCCAAGAAGGTGCCCGCGATAGAGAGGAGCCTGAGAACCGCGCAGGAATGGGAGGGAGAATATTCGGCTGTTCCTTATCCCCAGTGCCTTCTCTCCCTCCCTCTCCCGCTGCGCTTTCGCTGAGGGCTGCTGGAGGGAATGGAGGCTGCGGAGGAAGGAGTCTACAGGTTTCCCTCCCTTCCCGGTATCCTCAGGCTTGCCGGACCCCCGTGCGTCCCCGTTCCAGCCCAAGGCCAGTGGCTAGGCTCCGTGGAAGGCGCGGGGGTAGAGGAAGACGACTTTCTACAGCATCGCCAAGGAAACCCGCGGTGCCAGTGCCCCCGCGGGCCTCCCTCCGCAGTCCGGGGGCTGCTTCCCGCTGTTGCCCGCCCTCCTCTACCACCTCCTCCCAGCCTCCCCCGACCGGAGTGCCAGCCTTGCTAACCCCCTACACTTCGCGGGCGGCGCACAGGTGGGGGTGCGCCTTGAAGGCTGCACGAGGAGCGCGCTTCAAGATTTCCCCTGAGTATCCACTGCCCCAGAGAGAGCTGTGGACGCTTTTCTCTGGCACTTTGCTGCCAGATGCGCAGTTCTCCCTGGGAGCCCCGAACTTTGCCATCACTTTGTCCCTACCCCAGGAGGGGAGAGGCCGAAGTACCGCGGGCCAAAAGGCCTGCGCAAGCCCCGAAGCCCTGAAAGGCGTCTCTCGCATCCTCATCACTGAGTCCTCCAGGGGCCCGGCGCGCCGCCGCGCACGCACGCGGGTTCTCTGGCAACCTGGTATATCTGCTAGTGCTCCCATCCTCAACGCCCTTGTCCCGTTCTTTTGGGCTCCTCCTGCACTCACTTCCAGTCTTCAAAGCCAGTGCAGTCAGCGCCGTCCACCCGGATCCCCAATCCTCTTCTCCGCGTCCCGAAACACCCACAGCTCCCCACCCACTACCTCCAAGCCCTGCGAGTTCTGGCCTGCGGCGAGAACACGCGGCTTACCTCCGGCCACTCCGTTCATCTGGTCAAAGGGGCCTCCCAGTTCGGCATTGGGGAAGATGGTCACCGACGTGGCGGCGAGGTCCTCCACCGGGTAGATGTTGTCAGACAGCTGGTGCACAAAACCACTGAGAGTTACTGGGATTTTGTCTACGGCCTTGGCGGTCATCATTTGCTCCTCGCACAACCTGGAGACCCAACTCCCTCGCTACCTGGAGTGTCAGAGAAGCCGTTTTGGAGAGGGGTTGGACTGAGCCTGAGTTGGTATTTCCTTCTGCCCTCCACACTTAGAAACAACCACCACCAATAACAACAAAAAATCCAACAAATAAAACTAGCAAACAAGTTGCTGGCTTTTAAAGAAAGAAGAAAAAATGGCTATTTGCCACTGACTCTCTCCTGTCTGTGTTCCGGCAGTTGGGAAGCCAGGAGTTGCTGGTGTAGTGTTATTATAACAGTCACTGTGTCCCCTCGCCGAGCTATTAATCAATTGCTGCTCTCTCAGTTAGGCGGAAAGTGTTGCTCTAAGTATTTATGGGGAGGGTTTTCAATGCCCGTGACGTCGCTGCCCATATATGGACTGAGGAACAGGGCTGGGCCAGGCGGCTTTTGCCGTCACATGGCTGATTTGCATACGGGCTCGGCCGCGCGGGCTCCGCCGGGCTCGCCACTACCGGTTCTCAGCCCGCGGAAACCCTCGGGGGTCCGAGGTGCGCGGCCCGGCCAGAGCCTGGGTCCTGGAAGCAGGACTCGACAAGGATAAGGGCGTGCCGTGGACCCCGCTGCGGCCACTGCGGGAGAAAGAGCGAGTAGGGACTGCAGCTCAGCCTCCCAAGCGGGGAGGAATTCCGGTTCTCCGAGACTTTCCAAAAAAGGCGAAGATCCGGTGCTGGCGGCTCCGCCTCCCCAGCCCTTGTTTGGGAGCCATTCCGGAAAATTAAACTTCGGAAAGAAACCGAGCCTAGCCGAGACACTACAGTCAAACCCCTACTCACTTTCTTGGCAGCTCAAAACCGCAAGCAAAAGGAGGCAGCGAAGAAAAAAGAAAAAAAAAAAAAAAACTACATGCATTCACGGAAGCTGACTGCTTTTTTCTGAATTACTTGGTGGAAAGAAGTGGCTGGTGATAAGAGTGAATGCGGTATTGCTTTTTTGGAAAGTCTGTTCTATTTATACAGGAGCGAAAACGGAACAGGTTTGGGTTGTTTGTTTGTTTAAGTATTTTGGGCATCGTGGGGCTGAGAGGAGGGGGTAGACCCTAGGAGGAAGAGAATTACTGCGGGAGCTTCGAGAGAAATCCTCAGCCGGAGACACCCTCTTCCTCTGCCCGCGCGCTCCCCGCCCCCCTTCAGCTGCTGAGCGGATCGGGCTCCCTTCCCGGCTCGTCTGGGCGGTCGGCTGCGTGGGGGCGTCCAGATGGAGGTTTGGACACTCACCCTGCCCCGTCACACACACACACACACACACACACACACACACACACACTCCACTTCCGCTACACACACTCCCTCCTCCGCTACCCTCTTCGCACACCCACTCACACACCTTATGCTACACACCTCCCTGTTTACAGAGCGCGCCAGCGTGCCGGGCTAGCCAACAGGTTCCCGGGGCTGCAGAGCAGATGCCGAAGCTCTCCAGAGGTTAGTTTCTGCGAAGACTCTGTCCTCACTTTCACCACCTCTCCCTGTCGCCAAGAAACCCCCTGAGCCCCGCAAGCATGCATTCTCTCCAGGGGTGAGTCCTGTCGGCACCCAAGCCTTACTCCAGTATACATACTAGGAGGAACGTTCTCCCTCTACTTCGCCAAGAACCACCTCGGTGTCCTCGGCACAGTCCTGAGTGAAGCAAACAGTGTCCCCAACGAGTTTCGAGCCGCCATCATCCCACATGTGTTTCTCTTTACTAGTTAAAAAGAAAACTGACCCCGGAGAAACACTGTTTGATTCCCAAAGCAATTTTTAAAAACTTTTTTTAGCGGCGTGTTCTGGTTCGCTGGACCCACGGCTCCTACCTCCCATCGCGCCCCAGCCCGCACCAGAAGCGCTGCGGGCCTGGCAAGGGCCCTCCGGGAAGATGGTCCCGGAATCCCCAAGCTCCGCACGCCGGCTCCTGCCTACCCCACGGTCGTTTGTGCCCCCGCCCTTTCCCGCTCCAAAATCGTAGAAGCGGAGAAAAAAGCGCAGAGAGGAGCCTCGCGGACCGGGCTCGTCCCTTTTACTGTCCCCAACCCTGAATCGCCCCAGTCTGAAGGGGACCCAGGCGGGCAGGAGCCACGGCGCCACGCCGTGGAGGGAGCGTAGCGCTGCAGGCGCTCTCCAGCCGCTCACCTGCCTCGGCCGCAGACGCAGCGCGCCAGCTCCCGCTTGGGCTCTAGCTCAAGACGGTCAGGGGCCCGGGACAGTCCGGAGCCGCCTCTGTTCGTCTATCCGAGCACACTTCTTTCACTGCCCGCCTCAACAGCTGGTCTCCAGGGACCAGCCATCTCCCTGCCTTCAAACGCCCAGAGCTAATTTTGGGAAAGTTTCTTCCTTGCGCTGCGCGCTCTTTTCCAACTGGGGATGAAAATTAAAGGAAAAAGAAAAGAAATCTCATCAAGGTTAGCACCTTTGTAGGTAACCCATCCCCAGGAAAAGGTGTAAAGTCGCGTTTCTAAGAAAAGAAAAGAAAGCTGCGCTCTTACCACGTGCGCCAGCCCGCTGAGCCTGCGCTCCGGCCGGTCCCGCGGGCCCCTCGCTGACCACCGGCAAGACGACGCCTCGGAGGGGAACCCGACTCGCATCTCCAGCCTGAGTCCGAAAGAAAGGGGGGTAGCCGGATTATGCAAATGTGGGTCCCGGCAGAGGGGCTCGGGTTACGGCCCCCGCCAGCCCAAGAGGTGAGGCACCCACCGGTGGCAAGCGCCAGCCTGGCAACTGCTCTGGCTTCGCTCCTCTCAGTACACGTGGGCGGGCGCGCGGGCGGGCAGGCGAATTGCCGGGTCCTCCTCACTGCGGGAGCTCCTGACAACCCGGCGGCCTGCAGCCGTGCGCGGCCCCGAGGGGGAGCTCCCGGACGCCCAAGTGCCAGGCGATCTAGGCTCTGAGGGCAGGACGTCTGCTGGGGGTGGCCAGACAAGGGGGAACCGCGCGGTCTGCCACTGCCACCTATCGCGGAGGAGGAGGCCATTGCGGTTAAAGAGGGGGGAGGAGGCCTCACCGAGGAGTGTCGAAAGCATGTTAGAGTAAATGGGAGTAACTGACCCTCTGGAATTCTGAACTTTCCAAGGACTCACATCAGGTAGGAGCGCCAGAGGTGGGGTGGGGACCCCGGCAATCAGGAACTACAGGGAGGTGGTTCAGGCTCCGGAATGGTGCCTGGGACCAATCCTAGGAAGCTTTCCCTGATCCTCCGCTGAAAACCGGTCAGTAGATACTTTTGGTAACTTTTTTAAAAAGAGTCTCTTTAATGTGAATAACGCAGATAATGGAACAAAATCAAGGAGCGCTCATTTCAAGCTAGCCATCCCGTAGATAAATTCAGAGAGCTAAAGTGAATTGCCTAAACTTACTCAGCTGGTGAATGGTCGAGTTCAAACTTGCCACCGGGTCTTCTGAATCCAGGTACAGTGCACTGGTTGCTACATCATCTACTCAGGAAAACTCAATGCCAGGAAGTAACACTTCTTTTAAGGCTTGGGAACCTGGCTCAGTCCACTAGGGAAGAAACAGGTCACCTTCGTGAATTTCATCTCCTTTCTTTGACATTTCTGAGGAAAAGGAAGCTGAAGTCAGGACTTTCTCAGGGGCAAGGGAGAAGGGGTTGTTATGGTCCCTGCAGTGTAAAGGGAAAATTTGAGTTTGGGGACTCTCCAGTGGATGGAATGAGCAGGTCGATGCAAAACCAGCATTAATAATGCTGTCACAAGAAAAAGCCAACCCCACATATCCTTCCTGGAGGCAAGAAAAGGTGAAAGAAGAAAGAGGGATAAATAAAAACTCGAAAGGTGATTACTGAGCAAGATACTCGGGGGAAGGGGAGGAGAGGAAGGAGGGAATTGTGGGAGTCCAATACAAAGATGAACTATAGTTCTCCTTTTAAACATTTGAATATTTTTGTTTTGATTGAAAAAATAACTTTTTAAAAAAAAAATAGCATTGTCAAACTTGCCCAAGTAAATAGGATGTATCAGGGTTATTAAGAGTAGCAAATTGCTGCCAGATTCCAATTTTGTTTGTCTGGATTCCAGACCCAGGAAGCAAAATAAGAAGGAAGCAGGGACCAGGCTTGGTCCTCGGGTTGGGTGAGAGATGGGGAGATGAGCAGGGGAGGCAGCCTGCAGATCCTGGTGCCACCCCCAAATGGTTTTCAGCACCCTCCCCTCGTCTCAAAGTACTTTTCCACAATGTGGTGACAGGATCACAACCAGTATGAGGCCTGTTATGAATAATTTAGCATTTGCATTTTGATTTACTAAGAAACATGTTTGAACATCATTATGGACTCTACCTATTGTGTCATTTTCATTCATTTCTGTTCTAATATTGTTACTGGAATAGGAGACAAAGGAGTGTCAGAATTTCCCTTAATGGTGGACCACACAAGGGTATGGATTTCCAACTCAAATGACATGGGACATGTGCACTTCAGTGAAAATTGGGTCATTTGCCGACTCTGCCATCAAGGCAAGCCTTTTTACACCCCATTGCTGAGAAGACTGGTAAATTTCCCTACAGTCAGCATCCCTGATAATCCCAGGGGCTATAAACCTAGCCTGGGTTACGCCAATCAAAGTTGTGAAGGCTGAGAAAAGCTTTGCTTTGAACCAGACTAATGTACAATTGAAATCATGTGTCATTCACATAAATAATGGGGACAAGAGGCAATAAAACTCTTAGGATCTTATTTTGTAGAAACGGCAGCACTGGTCCAAGTGGCAGATGGTCAGGGTCCCTTTAGATATTTCTTGAGCATCTACCTTATGTCTAGCACAACATAAAACCCTGTAGATACAGTGGTGCTTAAAACCAAGTCTACTTCCTGCCCCCATGGAGCTTGCATGTTGTATCACACAAATATTACAATGACTACATTTGATCTCAATGAAAGAAAAGGACAAAGGTTCAATAAAATCTAGGAGTTTGAGGAAGCCTTCTTAAAACAGAAATCTGAAAGATGTGCAAGGATTGGTGGAAGATCTGTGGAGAAAGCATTCCAGGGAGAAAACACAGATGTGGAAAGCCCCCAGGGTGGGAGAAAGCACAATGCATTTGTGGGATAGAAAAAGTCAAGTGTGGGCGGAAACCTCCAGCTCACCTTTCATGCCTAGTGCATTGTGGCTACAGGTAGCCAATACAGGGAGCCTTCTTAGGAGCCCCTCTAGAGGGATGTTAGTCTCTGTGAGTCTCCTTTCCTCTGCTATTATTTTTTCTGGCTAGGGAACAATCGCATAAATTTTAAAGTTGAGGGGTTTTTTTCTTACTACTTAGCTTCTGCAAATGAATAAGATGCCCACAAGGTTTCATCCAGGAGAATATATACGGAAATGCTTATTGGCATCTACATTGTGTCTCAGTGACATCTTAATGAAATACATTCCTTAGTTGTCTGTTTCTCAATAAGGAAATGACAATGCGAATTTTGTCCCATTTAAAATGGAGTGTGTAACGCAGTATTTCTAGTAGAAACATGTCAAATATACAGATCACTGTACCATCACTGGTTAAAAAAAAAAATACAAGGTGAGTCAATATATCATTGATCACAGTTGTCTAAGACAAGTTAGCCTGGGGTCCGGGTTTTTCTGATCATAAAAACTCAAAGATAAATCTCCATTCCAAACCATCTATTTATGCCTTTATATTTTCAATCTTTCAGCTTATGCATTTTTATCTATAATTGTATGAAAAATGAAGATCACTAAAACTAGGGAATCAATGGATTTTTGACATACATAACACTAGCCTGCTGGCTTGTATTACCAAATAAAATCAGACTTACAGAAGTTTTGTTTTTACATAGACAAAAGGATGAGGCAAGTCAGTACATCTGTTGTCAGAGGAGTTGTTTTATAGCACTTACACAAAAACAAACACAAGTATTTTTGTATTTCAACTGAATAATCTCAATAAGAATGCCCATCATTTCTTATAGTTAAGAGTATGGTTTCTGGAGGCTCACATGGCCTGCGTTCAAATCCTGTGGCACTTAGTTCAAATCCTAACTCTGCCACTCCCTTCTCTGTGCCTCAGTTTCCTCATCTGTAAAAAAGACCAAATGAATATAGAGTTATTTTGAGGATTAAATACAGTGGTACATGAAACCTGGCAGGGTATCAGTATATAGTAAGTGTTCAATAGTTGTTAGCTATAAATTGTTACTACGATTGAATGCCTACCTTACATTGTTCTAAGTTCATTGTTTTATTCCTCATAACCACCTTGAAAAACAGCTTTTTTCCCCAATTTTTATAGACAGGGAGCTAAGGCTTAGAGAGGATGCACAGTTTCCCTAATTTCATACAGTAAGTTATAGAACCGGAATATGGACTCTGCTTTCTCAGTCACTAAACTCATGTTTCAGGTACATTATGTGATACATGACCCACAGCATATAAAAGCAGAGGAATCGCTCTTCTTTGAGTATTGACATATGAATTATTTGTGATGTTTTTTCCAAAAATTATGAGTTTCAGCAAGTATAGTAATGATAGCATTACTAGGAATATTCAGGTTTGGGATGTGAGGGGAATAGAGAACCCAGAAGGCAGTGGTTATTGGCATATAATTTAAAACAAACTATACCTTTGTGGAAAAGGTCATTGATAAGTTGGAAAGCCAAGTTCCACATTAAAATAAACCTAATTAAAGTAACACATTTTGCCGGGGAAAGCTCAAAATGCATAACAATAGTACTGTTCTCCCCGGAAAGTTTGGGGAATGTGGAACAGTAATTTGAAATGTAAAAAGCATGGGTTGAAAGGTGACCTGTAAAATCTGGCGATGAGGCACCCTTAAGGGGCATTCTTCGCCTTAGTGTAGCAATGGAGGAGACCTGCCTTGTGTGCTCTTCTCACATATTTTCCGTATCATCACTTTTTTAACTCCATAAATCCTCTGACCTCAGAAGTGTGTTCCATTTATATTCCAGCCTGCAGAGATCTGGACAGGAACCCAGTATACACCTGCCCAACAGTGAGAATGGAGGAGGCCAAGCCCTCATCAAATAACTCCAATCAATTCTACCCATCCCACTGCCTGCTGTGTCCAGCAGTTTCTCTGGGAGGTATATTTCACCTGTATTTCCACATCCTCTGAAAGGGGTTCTCAGCTCCTTTGGCAGTGACTTAAATCATTTTGCTCTGAGCTGGGCCCTCTGGATTCAGCAGAGCAAGTGCTACTGCTGTGATAGCAGCCAGCAGAGAGGACCACTGAGCAGAGGGCTGCCCTGAAGCCACATCTAGGTTGCCTCCCATTTGCCTTTTTCTTCCACCTAGTACTAAACCATGCATGCAGCCTGGGGAAAGCAGAGGACACAGGGCAAGGAGGCTAACGCCCCCTTCCTCTTCCTCTTCTGCCACTGGCTGATGGTGTTATTTTGCATTGATGGTTGCTGCTGGGAGGAACAAGCTGTGCTTACTACAATCACATCACTCAAGCCTTGGTGGCAGCCTTGAGAGACAGGCTTCTCTTTCCCTGTATCTGATGATACTTCTGAACATATGCTGCAAAGATGTAGAGACATCACATCCCCTTGTGCCTGCCAGAACACTCACTACACACCAGCCAAAAAGTCCACAATGTTTGGAAAGAGAGTTTGAGTCTTCACTATTTTGAGTGAGAGAGATGATGAGGGCAAGCATAAAGAATGGCGTTGTGGGGCGGAGAATGCAAGAACCCGGTGCTGGGTGCAAAACTAGAAAGCAGAAAAACTACGAGAATAAGAATTGGGCTCAATGTTGACCTCTTTCTTCATAATAATAAATTTTGAGCACTAAAGTGTACTAAGCACTCTGCAGATTACAAAGCCTTATCTCTTAAACCATTGACCATTCCATGAAGCATATATCATGATTCTTTGTACTTTAAAAATGAGGAAACAGAATTGCCAAAGCCCAAGTCCCCATACTAATTAAGAAGTGTCGTGATGTGAACCCAAGCAGTCTGACTCCATCACTTGGGTTCCCAGTAGCTACCCTCCCTAGCCTGTGTAATTAGACAAGCCACTTAACTTCTCTAGCCTCTTTCTTCATCTTTAAGATGGAGCTGGGTTTACCTGCCTTAACTGCCCTTGGCCAGAGCATTGTGGGGGATCAAAAGAAGGGGCTTAAGAACACATTCTGGAAAGCAGGATACATGCACAAGGCTTCAATAATGGAGTTGAACCTGTTTACTTGTTGACCAGTCCAGAAGCCCTTTCAGAGTGGTCTCTTTCCCTGTCCTCTGCATACTCCTTTTCATCTGGAGATGGGGGAGGGGGCTTCATCACCCAGAAGCCTGGGGCCTTTGGAACTAGTCCTTGGCAGCTCTGCTTCTCCTGGTGCTAATAACAGGCTAGACGCATAGCCACGTTTCTTCTTGAATCCTAACAATTAACTAGAATGCATGTTTCCGCTCAAAGGCTGCTGTGTCTGAGAGACTGTTGTGGTTCCAATGTGCTCACCACTGAGTCACAGAACAATTTCAATCAATGGCCTTGTAAGCACACAATCAGTGTCTCCCCAGAGACCTGGCAACTTTCAGGCTTTGTAAAATTAGAGTTTGCTTTTTTAAAATATGATTCTTCAGGCAACAACCCATGAAAACTTCAAAAAGAGGAAAACTAGAACAATTTTGATCCCCCCTCTTTTTTTTTCCTTCTGTTTGGATTTTATGAAAGAAGAGACACTGGAGACATGCTCAAAATGTCCATTTTAGTCCCTTATTCTGCTCTTCATTAGTCCTAAGGATGGAAGTTGCCTTAACAGGGAACTTAGTCCCTGACTTTTCCCGTTTCAGGCATTTTTGTCACAAAGTGCTCTCATGTAATGGCAAATCAAATGGATGACTACCAAAGAAATGGAAAATGATTTCAGGAAGCCCAGTATGTATAAATGTCCAAACAAAGCCCTGTGGCTGCAGTTGAACCTGAGTAGACTTGACTCCCTCTACTCGTGCAAATCCCTGATGGAAAGAACTGGGACACCTTGTCCAACTCTCCTGAAAGCTACTGCTGTAACAGACTCAGCCTACACGTTGCTGAGGCAGGGGCAACAGATAAGCAAGGAGGAGAGCCAGAGTGTGAGAACAGAGGGATGGGCTTTTCTCAACTTCCAAACACCCAGACAAGCACCCCATGTCCTTAAGCAGTCAGCGAATATTTATTTACTAAGCACCTGCTATATGCAGGTAACCTGCTAGAGGCTTAGGGAACACCAGTGAATGAAACTCCCTGTGTTCATGGAGCGGAGCTCACAAGCCGGAAATTTCTTGTGAATTTATTCTAGGAACCAAGAAAGGGCACACTCCGCCTGTTGTGTCTTCCTCTGTCTTCAGCTGGAAGCACATTGAAACCACCAGCGGGTACAAATCCTGAGAGGAGGAACGCCAGACTTGCTTTAGCAACTCATTCTGATCTTTAATACTCTCGCAAGAAATTCTTTGGAGGTAGAATCCACCCCCTTTTATTATGCATTTTATTTCACTCTCCCCTTAGGAAACCTGAAAGAACTTAGTCACAATGCTCTGAGTAAGAACTAGTCATGGACTGGAAGGTCGCCCTTAGCCTTTTCTGATTAACATGGACAAAAATCTCAGTTCCTGGAGCCTGTCCTCAGACTTTCTGCCTTTTGATCCTTTCACTCTCCAGGCCAACTGATGAACTTCCAAATTCCCACGCTTCCCAGCAGTTGTAAAGCCTAACAGGACACTTTAGGTGATACTCTCCCCTTTCCAGGTCCCTTTTGTTCACATTACCTTCTTTGAGACTCGCAATATAACCTCGTGATGCTGGCAAGGCCACACTCACCTTTCCCACTCTCCAGAAAAGCCAAGTGAGCCTCAGAGAGGCCAGGTGACTTACCTAAGGTCATACAGCTAGAGAGGAGGCAGAAGTGCATTCTCGGCCAGGTTTCTGGGTGCTGAACTTGAGCTCTCTCTCTGCTAATGGGAGCCTCAAGTGCTGGTTGGGAAGTCCTGGGCATGTGAATGCTTATGCAATGCCTGAGCCACTTGGATGGCTGGTGGCCAGTTATCATTTAGGTCACGTGTTTCCTTCTCCAGGTGTGTGCTGACCCTGTTCTGCACCCGTATCATATTACCCCCCATGGTAAGAGCTGGTAGCATTAAGTACAGCAACCACCACCACTAGCCAGCCAGATCCTGGAATTCTAGGTCATTGAAGGTGATTTGGGGTCCCATTAGCCCCAAGTCCATCCCCTGTAACCCTCACTTGTCCCATTTCTGTGAGATTGGCACTGACTCACTGATTGCCACCCTCTGCGTTATCAGTCTGTGGTGCAATCAGAAGAGATTCTCATCTGTGTGGGGTGGCTTAAGTGTGGTTGGGTCTCAACTGGGGTGACCAGCCTGACCAGGGGGAGGAGACAAATTCATCAGCTTCATCAACAGAAGGCCTTAATGGTTTTGTTTTTTTCACCCTTAGTTAACCTATGTCACGGTATACTAAAGATAATCACAATATTATTTTTGATTGAAATCATTTGTGTTTGTAGCTAAAATCTGGCCTCACCATAATTTGCTTGTCGAATGGGTAACACCACTACCTCTTTAATTCTTGCCCAGAGGGTTGCAGAAGAGTCATTCATACATGGAAGGAAATGGTTTGCAGTCACAGGAACTAGCTTGTATCTGTGCCAGACCTTATCTGACTCTATCAGAATCCTAGTCCCCATAATCTCCATTAGAACAATAACAACAAAGAAAATTCCCTTTAAGAAGCTAATTTTGATGATGGAAAATTTGATTACTTCTCTCTGCACCTGCAATACTTCTTGCCATGACCCACAAGTCTTTGCATGAACTGGTTTTGTCCTGTCCCTCCAATCACATCTCTTTCTTCTCTTTCTGCTGCTCACCATGCTCAGACATCCCTTAAATATTATAGGCCCCTTCCTTTCTCAAAAACCAGATGCTGGCTCTTCCCTTTGTCTAGAATGATCCTTTCCCTCATCTTTTGGTCATCTTGTGTCTAGTCCTTTATTCAGGTATCAGCAAAAACTTTTCCTTCTTAGACCTCCCTGCTCTTCCCAGTTGTCCACTGCTATGCTTTATTTTCTTATATAAGGTATTTTCTTAGTGAATATAAGCTCCATGAAGCACCATACCTGACTTGGCCATTACTGTATACCGTGCCCTGAGAACAGTGCTGGTGTAGAGGAGTGAGCAGTCAGCATTTGTTTAATGTGTTGAATGAATAGAATGAATGAGCACTACAGCCAGGTTTGGGATCCACTGCCTTAATTATGGTCCCAGTGGCTCCCAGAGTCCCAGTTTCTGCATTTGTGAAATAGGAGTATTAGTCTGTGTGGCATTTAAGGCCCTGCACAGCTTTGTTGGTTTATTATTATCTGTCTCTAAAGGGATGTACAGAAGCCAACGGCTGTAGCTTCAACTATCACCCCACACTGGACTGGAATATTCTAAGTAAGGCAGCATCTCAAGTGCTGATAAAGGCAAACATATTAGGCCCATGGAAGAGACCTCCTTCTTCTGCAAAGGCCATGCTTTTCCCTAAGAAGAGTTTATATGATCCTGATAGGAATTGATTTTGATAAAATCTTTTTGATTGAATCCCATTCTATTGCTTGCTCATGCCAAGGCCTTTTCAATGGATGAGGCAAATCAATTTTCAAATATATGCATGAGTTATGCTTAGAAGAAGACTTAACTGAGTCCGCAACCACTGGACATCTTTTTACATTTATCAGTAAAGGTGATTTATTCTTTTTCAGTTTTCAGTTAAGTCCTGGGAGTCTGTTAATTCTTTCAAATGGATATTATGCTTAAAGTGACATGAAAATAATGGAAAGGAGATCATTAATAAGAGGCAAAGCAATTGTTTTTTCTACCTAATTAGAGTGCAGAACCTCAAAGTAACTTGTATTATTTGATCTAAGGAAGTTAGGACTACATGTTGGTTTTGAATGAATACTGCTAAATTTCAGTAAGTAAATATCATTATTGTCAACATTTGGTTTTTGAATATGCTAATGGCACTCCTGTAGGCTTACTTTAATTTCAATGATGTGTTTTAATTTGAGCTATAGAAAAGAAACTACAATTTATATAATTTTCAGAAAGTCAAGAATAAGTTGATCAAGAATAGGTTGCTTAATTAGGACCTGTTTGCTTAAAACACACACATACAAATCAATAAATGATATAAAGAGAAAACAGACTTGCAAAGAAGAAAATCAGTTTTTTATTGGCATGGCCCAAAAGTATCCAAACTGTAGGTGTAAATTGTCACTGACAGTTAAACAAATGTCATCTGTTAGAATCAGTAGACTAGTGCTGGTAAAATAATTTAGAAAGTATTTTTGAGCACAATGGGGTACTAGACTCTGTCAGAGGTTACAGGGAATGAAAGATGAATTAAAGTTCCCTGTCTCTTAGAATGTGGATTCTGGGACAGAGGCAAATGCACAAATAAGAATGCACAGGAGACATGGATATCTTCCAAGGTATGCTCTGACATGATCCCAATGAGGAGGGGAAACATATCTGGTGGATGTAGTGGAGATAAAGCAAGGCAAAGCATGTGAAGGTCATTCATTTTTCATGCTTTCCATAGCTCAGTACACCTCTCTAACTGATACTGTGGGAGATGATCAATAAACATTGACCAGTCCATCAACTGATTGATTGACACTTAACAGACACAAGGAATGGATTCCAAATGTGCTATGACAAACATTTGGTAGAATTAATGCATCCTAGGCACTTACTTGAAGATTGACAAAGAGTTTGGCTATATAGTTGCAGATCCAAAATCTTAAATTCTGTATGTATTTATCATCTTTAGTTTTCTGGGCAAAGATTATTGAACCCAATTAAGGGAATAGATAATGTGCATTTATACAGACTCCTCAATGAAGGAGGCTGTATCTATCAGCAGCTTAACTTTATTTTCCCAGTGGAAGGCTTGGAGTATCACTCCACAGACACCTCACCAAACAGTGGCTACTTGGCTCTGTGAGGGGAGCAAGTGGCCCTCAATTGTGCCGGCTTGGTTTGACCTAATGGATGGATGGAAAATAAAAGATCGGCCTTGAAAAGGCTGGCAGTAGAGAGGACCGCCCCCCCATGATGTGGCAGGCCCCTGAAGATTTTCCTCAGCCACCTGGAGTCCTGGTCACTTGTCTCTCCACAGTTGTTCTCCCCATCAAATGACCTGCTTCAGTCTGCAGATTCTGTGCAGACAGCTCTCCTAGGGTCCCCGCTCTCTAGAAATGAGCCATGGAGGAACAAGCAACATGATCACTTTAGTTTGCACCTCATCTTACACCTCCACACGGCTTCTGGATGGATTAAAAACTGAGAACACATTGGAGCTGCAGCTGCTGAGTATAGGGAGCTGGGGCAGTGGGGCAGCCCTTTGCTTTAGGCTGAAGGACCAGAGAAATCAGGAATCTGGGAGATGCGGGGGACATAGCATCCCACTCTGCCCTGCCTCTTGTGCAAACTCTGTCTCAATTAGCTCAGGGCAGATATAGATAGCAACAGAAATCTGATGATATGGAAGAAAATCTGTTTCTGCCTCTGGCTCTCAAAGTTTCCATTTGAAGTAAATTTTCAGAATGAAAATTGATTATTTAAACATAAATGAATATTAAAAAAAAGAAAGAATGGACTTTTGTTGGTTCTGTCTCAGTGATTTTAATTAACTTTCAGAGGTCTGTAGCAATAACTGTTACCTATGATGCTATTCTAGATAAAATGTGATGGGCATAGATAGAATTAAATGTTAATTGGCATAATTACCTAGTTAATATTTTAAGATTTATTATCTGCATTTGCCTTATTGTGCTTTGCAGCTCAATATGAAGCTTAAGAAAAACTTTCTCTTCATCTCCCACAGAGTTATTTTTCACTTTGGGTTTGCAAGTTATTAGTCAGAGATGATAATAATAATTTTTCTTAAAGTGCAGGCTGCAGCTGAGAATTTCCACAGTGTGGTGAGTCACATCTGGAGTAGTCATTTATCCCCAAACCTCAGAGTCAGATGTTGTGCCAGGAAAGGGTCCAGAATTCCCCATCCTTGATACCAAGCATCAGTGTCATGACCCCCTTACCATGTGGGATGGCTGTCCTTGGCCAGTCAGCCTGAGCTGTAGTAGTCCCCACAAGTGGACCCCTGAGAAGGTCTCTGATCTTCATGTCCCTCAAACCAGTAGCTTTCATGTTCACCCTGCATCAGCACCACTGGACACATGATGTCCCAAACCTATGTCTCATTGCCAAACAATGACAATGAATTATTAATTGCACAGGACAATCTGTGCAGGTTACTTTGCAGAAAGGAACCAGTGTAAGGACCAGGACTCTATGGGGATCCAGCTTCTAGTCCTGCCACTGTTCTGCCAAGAACACTCAAAGCATGGAACCTCAGTGTGGCTCAGTGCTAGATCTCTAGAACTTCAGTCCTTTTAATTTTATTTGCATTAATGTTTTCTTCGTAACTTTCTTTAATTAATAAAAAAAATTTGAAGAGAAAACCTTACATTACTACTGTGAAATGGAAACCTGTATCATTTGATGCAACTGAAAAGAAAGCATAAGAATAGACCATATTTTGGAGTTTTCAACACAGCACAATGCCTGCTGAAGTTCAGTTCCTGGAAGTAAAAAGGATCCAATATGGAGAACAGAAACTGGCTCATTACTTATAACCACAGGCAAGTTCTTCACTACCACTTTATATAATAAGTGTAAGGGAGGGGAAAAAAACAAAAAACAAAAAACAAAAGAATTGCTAACCTGTAGTGTGAGCTTATGGCTTACAGGAATGTACAAAGATAGACCCAGCCTTACGACTAGGACCTCGATGAAGCCACCAGCTGACCAGTAGATCTGATCTGTGCGTGAAATAACAACAGAAAGAGTGAAAAAAATAACTGATTGCAGATCTTGAAATGAAAAATATACTAGTTAAAATACATTTTAAAACATAATAAAATAGGGCTGGGGATATAGCTCAGTTGGTAGAGTGCTTGCCTTGCAAACACAAGGCCCTGGGTTCAATCCTCAGCACTGCAAAATCAATCAATCAATCAATCAATAATAAAATAATAATCTTGGTGTGAGATAGAATATTATTAAGTGAGAATATAACATTGAGGAATTCACCAGAACACAGCAAGGACAAAAAAGATGAAGAAAAGGAAGTAGAAAAGGAGGGAGAAAAAAAACAAAAGCAAAAAGGAATTTCATTTATGAGGCATAATGAATAAATTGAGATTCAACTAACTTTTGTGAGTTCCAGAAGAAAAGAAAGGAGAAGCATGACATAAAGATATATTTTCAAAGTTTAGTAAGACAACCTGATATCAGAAGTGCACTGCAGAACACACCCAGCATCCAGATCTTGGTTTCTAATACCATTCCTCAGTGGAAGGAACCAGGGCTCCTTCAAGAAATAGCTGGTTCTAGGAATGGGGCAGAAAGTACCCAAGATGAGCCTGGAGTATTTTGTAGCCCCAGAAAGTAAGAAAATATATTGTTTAAAAAACACGTAATAATGGATGTATGTCAAGAAGATATGGAAGCCAACTGAAAAAACTCCCAAGGGCCAAAGCTAGAACATTTGAACAAGAAAATAAAATAGTATTAGATTATAAGATGAAGTATAAAAATAGCTGTAAGTTCATATTGATATAAATGATTGGTTAAATTCATAAGTGGGGAGGAATAGACATATCTCCTGTGCAGAAATTCCAGATAATTAATGTAGATATGTTGTCCTTATGTGGCACTGACTGTGGACGGCACAGAGTGACTTTCTTCCAAAGAGTACCATATGGACAGAAAGGAAAAGATAGGAGTCATTTCATAGTACAGAACCCTGGCAAACATTACCTCAAGTCATTTGATCATGGTTAATGTCAACAGTGATGTCATATTGATAGTATGTACCCTTGATGTGATGAGAATGGAACTTCACCTGTGAGATCTTCCTCCAAAAAACACATTACCTTGCTCTAGTCATGAGAAAAACATCAGAAAATCCTTACTGAGGTATAGTCTACAAAACACCTGACCCAGTAGTCTTCAAAACTGTTGAGGTCATCTAAAATCAGAGCCCGAGAAACTGTCACAATCAAGAGACCTGATGACTAAATGGCATATGGTGTCCCAGATGGGATCTTGGAAGAGAGAGAATGATAATAGGGGGAAAATTGAAAAAATCTGGATAAAGTTTGGACTTATAATAATAACATATTAATATCAGTTCATTAATTGGGACAAATGTACCCTGCTAATATAAGATGTTAAAAATAGAGACACCTGGATATGGGGTAAATAGAATTCTCTCTGCACTATTTTGCAATAATTTTGTAAATCTAGATGTGTTCTAAAATTAAAAGTTTATTTTTCAAACAGTGCCTGCAAGGGGACCAAGTAGGTTAAGTAGACTCACTGTTACAAAACTAGAAAACATCAAGGACAACAGTAGCATCCTAAAAGCTGTGATAGTGAAAAAAAAACCCACATAAACAAATTATCTAAAACTGTGAGTTATAGTTGAACTTGTCAATCAGCAATAATAGAAACCAGACAACTGTGGAGATAAATCTTAAAAGTGCTGATGGAAAATAAAATAACTTACAATTTTACACATAAATAAATTATAACTAGAGAAGGCAAAATGAGCCATTTCCAATGTACTATTTACCATTCACATGTCTTAATTAAAAGATGTATGTCAAGGAAGGTAATTTGCAGAATCATGTAATTGGGAAATTGATACTTTCAGATATCAAGATTTATGGTAAAGCTGCATTATGTGTAACAATGATATTGGTGCAAGGATAGGCAAATAGACTAATGGATCCGATTAGGACCTCAGATCCACATGTAATATAGTCAGTCACCTGAATTACAACGAAGGTGCCACTGCAGTATTATGAGGAAATGATGATAGTCAGTGGTGCTACAAAAATTAGCTAGCTACATGTCAAAACAGAACCTTAATCTTACCTCACACCATATATACAAAAATCAATTCAAGTTGGATCCTAGTACTAAATGCAAAAGGCAAAACAAAGGTAATATGAGCAAATACTTTTATGATGTCAGGGCAGGTGCAGAATCTATGCAGCACCTAAAAACATGAAACACACCAGAAGATATGGATGATTTAGACCCCATTGAAATGTACAAAAGATACTTCAAAAGAATAGGTTTATCAAAAAACATACTTAGAGAATGAAAAGTGAGGCCACAGGTTTATGGGAACACAAGACAATTATTACATAATGGGGGATTTTGTTTAGGAATTAGCATTTGGCTACTCTTTTCAAATTTCAGACAACAAAGATCCAAAAGTGTTTTTAAGATGTCAAATTAATTTGAATACATTTAGCTATCAAATGGTCATAATTAACACAAGTTGTAATACTTGATGCCCTGGTGTTTCCAACACCAAACCATCTATGTGACTTAGAAGTTCCTATCAAAGTTATAAGAAACATTCATCCTAAAGACATCTGTTTTCCCACACATTCAATAAAATATTCAGTTGCCTAAAGAACTAAGTAAATCTTTGTGCCTACCTCACCAACAGGATTTTCAGGCACAGAAATGTTAAGTTTCCAAGGTAGCGCCGATATTAAGAAGAGAGTCGGTATATGAACCCAGGCAGTATAGTACTAAAACCTGAGCTCCTAACTACTCTATTACAAGGATGCTTATCCAACAATGATTTAAAACAGAGAAAATCTAGAAACAATTTAAACACCCATAAATAAAGATACATTTCCATTATGGATTAGTACATACCCACTAAAAGTAAGTTTTTCAGAAAAATGTAATGATACTGGAAATATTCATGAAAGTATCAAACAAAAAGCTGAACATGATGTGACATTTATTGAGTGATTACTGTATTTGAGGCTTGATTGTAAATGGTTTATACAAATTATCTCAATTAATTAGCACACTAACTTTGAGATGGCACTGTTTTCATCCCTGTTGTGTAGTTAAGAAAAAACTTCCAGAAGTTAATTTTTTCAACACTGCAGAGCCTCTGATTCAACTCCAAGTAGTCCAGAACAACACTCTTAAATAATACTTTCTGCAACTTCCCCTTTACTTGCCTATAAAATTGAATGTAAATTATGAGCATCTATGAAATCATTTATTCTAATAATATTTATTGAGCATTTAACATGCTCCAGGTATATAATGGGGATATACAGCAGTGAACAAGCTGATTAAGTTCTCATATTCTATGCTACTGGGAAAAAAGGCATCAAACTACTCATTACAATAAAGTTTAATGAGCACAAAGACAAGGGAAGTTCTTCAGTGCCTAGGAATTCAGTATTCTAATTAATTCCTGATATGACAGATGCCTTCCAAATCCTGTTATATTTGTATATTCGACTTCACAAGATAGTTTGGATGACCAATGAGCATTTGGCACATCCACTTTGTGAGAGACGCAATCTCCAGTTGTTTCTTTACAGTGACTGTCATAACTTGCTACCTATGCCACAGTTTGGACTGGAACCACCCAAAGGTAGCTATCTTCTGCAATAATTGTCATGTCTCTGGTATTCTGGGTGAGAGCAAGAAAGAAGGAAGAGATTGAGGACTCAACAAGGAATGCTTCAGATAAAAAATAATAATGATAAAGGAAATGCACCAAAATCCTGTCTCCAGATAACTGGATTGGTTATCTTCAGATAGAAGGAGTTGGGGGGATATTATTTTCTTTCTGTCCCTTTGTATTTTCCATTGTTTCTACAGTGAACCATGTTTTGTAGATAGAGCTTTCAAAATGCAGACCAGGTATATGATTACAGTAAATTATAGGGAAAAAAAATAAAACAACCACCTACAGAGATTTAGTATATTTCTGACCACTGACACCAAAATTCTATGTCCATTTGTTTGTTCATTAATTATACATAACATAAAATTTACCATTGCAATAATTTTTAAATGTACAAGTCAAAGATATTAAGTAGATTCACATTGTTGCACAACCATTACCAGCCATCTCCAGAACTCTTTCAATCTTGCAAAACAGAAACTGTATAACCATTAAACAAAAGCTCCCCATCCCCACCCCCAACCCCTGGCAATCACTATTCTACTTTACATCTCTATGAATGTGAGTAATCTAGGTACCTCATGTAAGTGGAATGATACAGTTCTTTTGTGAATTGCTCATTACACTTAGCATAATGTCCTCAAGTTGCATCCATTGCCTTAAGTCCACTTGGGCTGCTCTAACAGAATACCATAAATTGGATGACCTAGAAACAAGAATTTATTTCCCACTGGTGACTGGAAGTCAGAGATTAGGGTGTCAGCAGGTTTAGTGTCTGGTGAGGGGCCTTTTCCCCTCATAAATGGTTCATGAGTGGCCATCTTTAAGCTCTGCCTTCACATGTAGGAAAAGGAGCAAGAGAGCTCTGTGGGGTCACTTTCCTAAGGCACTAATCTCATCCATCAGAGCTCCACACTCAGGATCTAAGCACCTGCCAGAGTCCTAATACCACCACCCTTCGAGTTAGGATTTAAACATATGAATTGAGAAGGAGGGCATAGTCAGTGTCTAACATTGTGTTGCAGTGTAGGTCAAAATTTTCTTCCTTCTTAATACTGAATAATATTCTCTTGTATGTATATACTACATTTTTTTATCCATTCATCTGTTGATGGACGCATGAATTGCTCCTCTTTTGACCATTGCAAATAATATTCCTATGAACATGTGTGTTCAGATATCTCTTTGAGTCTCAACTTTCAGTTCTTTTGAGCAAATTCCCAGAAGTGTGATTTTTGGCTCATATTGTAATTCTATGTTTAATTTTTTGAGGAATTGCTGTACTGTTTTGCATAGCAGCTGTAACTTTTTACATTCCCACCCAAAGTGGTCCAATTGTTCCAATTTTCCATATCTTACCAGCATTTATTTTTAATTTCATGATTATGTTCATTCTAATGAGTATGAACAATATCTCCTGGTGGTTTTGATTTGCCCTTCCCAAATGATTAGTGATGTTGAACGTATTTTCATATTCTGACTGGCAATTTGCATCTCTTCTTTGGAGAAATGTCTATTCAAGTCTTTTGCCCATTTATTTATTTTACTGCTAAGTAAACTGAGTTGTAGAAGTTCTTCATATATTCTGGATATTAATCCCTTATCAGAAGTATTACTTCCGAGTATTTTCCCCTATTCCATGACTTGCATTTCATTTTGTTGATCATATGACATCCCATTTTAAATTAGATTTTTCCATGAAGGGTGATTTTTTTCCCAGACCCCTTGTTTATGTTGGGAAACCCTAATGGATATAGCCAGCCTTCAGAGGTCTAAATCGAGTGCTTGTGGCTTTTGGTATGAGAGACTCCAATAGCTGGAAAACGATATTTACTAAATTGTATTGTCATATTGTGTGCCATGTACAAATATGTAGCAATGAATCCCTCTATGGTGTGTCATTTAATACACTAATTAAAATATGGAAAAAGAAATATATGTATATATCCTATGTGTGTTCCTTGATTTACAAAAGAGATAGAAAGACTACAGCAGAAGTGGGGAGCTCCCACACCAGTCCTTGGCATGTCTCTTCCTGGAGCCCACATCTGAACAACTTGCCAAGCCCTCTCAACTCCCTCTCCAGAGTGGTTGCATCCAGCACTCCTCTCCATTGTTCTGCTGCCACCCTGATTCACACTTCTGTGATTCTACTTTTGACAGATATCCAGTGTTTGCTGCCATTCAGACTGCCACTGGGAGATGTACCAGCCGCAAACCAAATATTCCAGGTTCAAAGAAATTTGAGAAATGCTGGGTTAATAAAAATAAAACACATTTTTGTTGCAGGACTTCTCAGAACCTATACTACACTGGAGAGCGATGTAAATCTCCAAGGGTTTTCTAAGGTCATTTAGCAGCTGAACACCCTAAGGAGGTTGGTGGGGGGAAGCACTGTTAACTCTGAATAGGACCTACCAGAATCCCAAATAGGGCAATAGCTTCCTAAATGGTCTCTGCCTCCAGTACTATTCTCTCACAAGGTGCCTCCCAGAGGTGCCTCCTATCGACTGCCAAAGGAATCAAAGGCTACTTGAGCTCTGGACCCAACTTAACCTTCTAGACTTTTTCTTATTTCTCTATACAAACCCTACACTTCCAACAACTAAACCACATTAACTACTCAGAAAAGATACAGCCTTCCTGCCAAAGCTCCTTCTTGCCATCCCTGGTCAGACCCTGCCATCCACTGGGATCTACCTCCTGAACGCTCCTTTTTCCAGGCAGTCAACCTTTCCCTCATCCTGATGACCCAGCACCCTGGATTGTGTCATGCCATCATTATCCTTGCCATGCATTATTTCTTATAATGGTTTTTTTTTTCCTTTTTTTCAGAGAAGGGAGACTATGCCTTCTCTATCTTTGAGTTCTTTGTCTTTCCTAATATTTGCTTGGGGTTTATTTGCTGTCTTCTTTAAAACATTTAAAAATCAAACAAGTAATAAATGAATACTTGTTTGTAAAAATCCAAACCACGAAAGTATGTAGAAAGAATAAACTAATTCTCTATTCTTACTCTCCTCTATCTAATTTTAATAGCAGGAACTTCTATTAATAGTTGGTTTGCATCTTTTAAACTTTTATTGACATTTATGAATTATTTATGTTATGTATACATATATACATACACACATGCATATATATGTATAAAAGTATACATACTTTTTTAGTTTAACTTTGTTAGAACATAGATGAGATTCCAGTACACCTAATTTGTTATGAATTTTATTTCTTTTTGTAATTTGTCTTGAAGATCATTGTGTGTCATTACATCTATAGACATAATTCATTGGTTTTAATGGTTTCATGATATTCCATTGATGAAGGCATATGCCATATTTAACCATTCCCCTTGGAACTTAGTTTGCTTCTGATTTTTCATAATTAAAATTAGAGTTGCAATTAATATCCTTGCACCTATATCTCTCTGTTCATTGTATGGGCAATCCGATGATCTGATCTATAAAATAAGGGAAAAATGCTGAGCAAGTGCTTACAACACATAAAATTTTGATGCCGACAAACTGCTCATTAGGAAGCCAGTACTAATAATAAGTATGTGTTAATTGAATAAGTTTCAACTTATTTATTCTCTAAAGGATTTGCTGTTTGACAACAATAATACAAGTTTTATAAATTCCTATTGGTTGAATACAGGTTGGGTAATAGTTTGTGTGAAAGCAATCTACGGATCTTAGCTGACCACAAGTTTAAAACAAGGCAAGATAAAGCAGCATCTTAAAAGCAAACACAACTCTGGTTACATAAATGGAACTGTAATTTCCAAATCATAAGGTCCAATAATCAATTCAGTTCAAACACATATAGTCCACAAATTCACACAAATCAGATTACACATTTTTCTGAGGACAGTGGACATAAGGAGGTCACTAACAACCTGGGGGTTACTCAGAATAATAAAAGTCTGATGCCTTGTCACATGAGGCAGAGTAGAAAATGAGATATTAGGCCTAGAGAAGAGAAAACATAGGGAGCCCATGATAGCCATCTTTGAGCAACTTGAAAGGCTGACTTGGGGAAGAGGAAGCAGACATGCTCTTTGAACCAGCACTAATGGGTGGACTTGTCAAGCAGAGAGATTTCAACCCAGGGTGAGTTGACCACTTTCTAACCACTTAGGTCATTCAACAATGAAATTAGCTATCTCATGAGGTAATGAAGTTCCCAGTCCTAAAGAGGTTGCAGAAGAGGTGTATGGGTTTTCAAGGCTCTTACAAAGGCTACTGTGAAGGTTAAGGCTTCTCTAAGTATCCCCTGAGCATGGACAGAAACCAGCTTCCTAAGGGCAAAGGAATGCCCTCAACCTCTGAGCAATTATTCCAGTGCCTCAGTCTGTAAACATTTCTCTCCTCCTAACATCCTGATTCCTGGTGAGAAAGAGAGTCAGTATGACAGAATCCAAAGACAAAGGAAGCACTGAGAAACTGAAGGGAACGTTACAAAGAAGGAGAAGAAAAATAACCCCAAATAAGCTCTATCTTTGCTAATTCTATCATCCCTCTATTCTCGGCCTCTTCCCAGCCTTCGTGGCCACCCACACATCTCCCTACCACCCTTTCTGAGCACTTTCCTATCCAAAAAGAAAGTGTCTAGTAATTGACCCTAAGCTACGGGTGAGAAATATAGTCATTCTCAAGAGCTAATGCCAATCAATTGGTGATGCCTGCCGAGGGCCCTGAATTGAGGGGGTTTCTGATGATGAAAGAGCATGGCAATTGATTAGCATTGCCTGTCCTGAGCTCCACGGTAGGGAGTGGTAGAGCACTTGCCACAGATCTGATGGGCTTGCACCAAGGTGCACTAAGATGTTATTTCTTGCAAATCCCCAGAAAGGAATGGAAAAAAATAATCTTACAAAAGATCTATGGGAAAAGGGTAATGCTTAACCCAAAGAAGAGTCTTAGTAATAGTGGAGATTTAAAGCATTATGGCATTTTAGATGAGGATGCCATCTGAAGGCAAAGAAGTGCCTCCTAATGCCCCTGTAACCCTGTCACAAAGGTCACCTCCCTTCCCATTCCCTGCCCAGCAATTTCTGAGGGCAGAAGAGAAGGTGGATGTCAACATCCACTGCACCAACTGTTTCCATCTAGGGTCCAGGGATACGGGCAAATGGAATTTTGCCTAGAGATGACCATGCTCATCTCTCCCTCTCACCCTGTACGCCAAGACTTGAACTAGGAACTGACTGGAGAAATGACTCCCCAAACTCGATACACTGTCCTCCTGTCTTTGGATTTATGACTGCTGTCCCTGATCCTTTGAGGGTCCTTGAGCCTCTTTCAAGGATCCCTGTGGCTCTGGGGCCAGACCCAGGCCCTCCGTTCCTTCACCAGGTAACTCTGCCCACCCCCTGAGGCTCCCACCCACCTCTCAGAGGCTGGTTCCAAGTACTATGGTGATGTCAGCGGCTTCTGGCTCCCAGCCTGCAGCCCACGCTTTCCTCCACAACAAAAATGCCTCAGTTCTTTTGCCCCCATGGCTTTCAAGTTGTGTGTCCCCGGCCTGCCACAAAAGCCTCTGTTCTCCTTTCGGTGTCTCTTCAGCACAGACTCAAGACCGCCCCAGGGAAAAGGGTTGGGGTGGGTCGAGGTGGGTTAGGGTGGGTGAGGAGACACTTGGGGCCTCTCACATGCTCTTTTCACTACTTGTGGAGGAAACTGAGGCCCAGAGAGGAAGAGGGAGTTGTTCAAGGAGATACTGAGTTGGTGGGAAGGTGAGGCTGGGCCACACCATGTCCAGTCTTACCCCCCTGAGTTTCTGAGCTGCTCAGCCTGGCTGTGCTTAATTTGGTTATTATTTTATACTCCTTCAAACAGACCTTCTCCCTCCCCTCCTCCTTTTCTTCCTCCTTTTCTCCTTCTTTCCCTTCTTTCTGGTTCTTCCCTCATCTTTTCTCTGCTCCCATCTCCATACCTCTATTTTTCTGTCCAACCTCTTCTTTCTCTCTTCTCTGACTCTCTGCTCCTCTCTCTCACTCTCTCTTTCTGACAAAGGATGAAGAAGGGCTGCTGTCTCTCACAAACCTGAAGTTCTCCATGGGCTGCAGAGGAGGGCATAGAGCAGGAGCAGGGGAGGAAGACTCGGGGGAGCCCCTTGGAATTAACTAACTGGCTCACCGTTCCTCCAGGCTCCTTTCTCTGACCCCCCACCATCCAGAAAGCCTATTTATTTTCTCTTAAAGAAGTTTTGTTTTCCTTTATTTTCCCCCTGACTAGATATCAAAACAGTCATACTAAGAAAAGTTGGGGTGCTTTGTTGCTAATCGAAGTGTTCCCCCATTGAACATTTTGGGGAGTGCAGAAAAGAAGAACAGAGAGGGAGGGTGGAAGCCACCTGGAAAGGGAGCACTCTCCAAAATGCCGATGTTATCTGATGAAGCAGGTCAGTGTGTTCTGCTTCAAACACTGTTCACAGTGAGAGAGGAGTAGGAGTGCAGGTTTTGCAACCAGATACCTGTATAATGTGTAATAAATAAGGAACACAGATGAGATGGCCTTTTATTATTTTTCTAATCTATGCTGTCAGGTTTCACTTATGAAATGGGGGAGAGACCAGGCAGAGATGCGTGTCTTTGGGGGTCCTCAGCATGTGGCCTCCAGTGGGATCACAATTTAGACTATGCTGGACCACTGGGGTGTGGACAGATAATCTTCCCTAAACCCATAAGTATTATCTCATAGAAAGAATATCACACAAGGAATGAAGAGACGGGATTCCTCTTCCCAGCACAGCCTCACACATTGTGTGTTCCAGAACAAGCCATTTATTCTTCAGTGCCCACATTTTCTCATATGGGATGAAGAATTCAAACTAGATGAGTGTTTCTCAAATAACATCCTGTGCCCTCCAAGAGCTCACTACAGACATGTTGTAGGAGCTCTTTACACAGGAAAACAGTGTCTGTGAAACAATGAAGGTTGAAACTCCCAGAAAAACCTGCCTATTGCTTTTATTGTTTAATATGCAGAAGTTCCAGGTAAGATTTAGTTTTGTAAAAAGAGTTCACCTAAAGTATGATAACCATTAAAATACATGATTATTTTCCTTATACTGGGACCATAGGAAGGTACCCCAAATCTGGTATAAAATATTGTCCTCTGAAAATAAAAAGATGAGTAGTCTGAAATGGTTCTTGTAAATCCTCTCAAGCACATAACACAGAAAAGATTGACTGGTCAGATGAAAAGATCCATCCCATGTGGAAACACTGAAAAAGGATGCTGGTATGCTGATGGTTGCCAACAAAACGTTGCTCAGGGTGCCTGAGCCTCCAGTCCTAATGAGTGTGCATGTATGTGTGTGCATGTGTGTGTGTGTGTGCTTTCTTAGGGATGACTCAAACAGCACAATATCCCTTTTACCTATTCTTGTGCCCGTGGCAGACATCACTAATCAACCATTCCTTCCCCTGCAAACCTAAATGTGATCACAAAGCTCTCAACACTTAACAGCCCTTAACAATCAATAAGAGATCTCATGAAATGAAACCTATCTTTCATCCATACACTTAAACATTTGAATCATACAAGTAACTCCTTTTGTTTAGATCTCTGACTCACCAAGCAACCTTCTGATTGTAACATACTTTCCCATGGATGTTACAGAAACCAAATGGACTTTTCAGAAGACAAGAGTTTTGAGTCCTCTCAATTGTTACAGTTTTCACTGTACATTGGTCTCATGAATTCAGAGATTAAAAATCCTGATAACTAAAGGTCCGAAGACCAAATGCTGGCTTCTGGCAGGTCTATCAGGATAATCCTCCTGAGTAGAGAGCTATTTGGATTGCCAGCTTTTCCCAGCTAACTTACCATTCCATACGTTTGTAACTTTCAAATTTCTGTAATGACTACTAGAGTATCTCCACACAGGAGAATCTAGGGCTTAAGAGATATTTGCAGTTAGGGTGGGAAAACAACACAGTGTCTAGTATTCATGAAAACATGTCCAGCTAGCTTATTGGGAAAAAGGTAAGAGGATGGAAGCCTAGAAACAAGTCCTCCCGCTCCTCAGCCCTTGTCAATCACACTAAACTCCAAACCAAACTTCCACGTTAGCAATCACAAGAACTTCTAACCATGAAATGCCTTCTTTCATGGCTCGGTTTTTGTGATTATCTTAAGGTCATAAATAGAAAAGAAGATTCTTACCATGTGAGGAAACATTTATCTTTCTCTCAGTGTTCCCACTTGGTGGTGTTGAGTCAGGTAGAGCATCCCATGAAGACCAAGTTCAATGAAGACCAAGCTGGTTCAATCCCCCCACGGAAATGAATTTTATAGCCACAGTGTGCTCCTAAGAGGCTTCAATGGAACATTATACAATGCCATTCTTTCTCTTGGAAAACTAACTCAGTTTAAGACCTGCCTTTAGCAAGTTTCATATTTTGTATTAAAAGTCAACTCTAAAGCAAAAAAGTTTTCCTTATGAAAATACCTAAGTACTTCTAAGATATCAGTTTTATTCCCGAATAATGAGACTATCCTGTTATAGGCTGAATTCATATAGTGAAGTCCTCATCCAAAATACCTCAGAATGTGATTATATTTGTAAATACAGATGACTAGATAAAATGGGACCATTAGGGGGCCTAATCCAGTGTAACAGATGTTCTTATAAGAAGAGAAAATTTGGGCACATAGAGAGACACCAGGGATACATGCTCATGAAGGAAAGACCATGTGAGGACACAGCCAGAGGGTGGCCATCTGTAAGCCAAGGAGAGATGCCCAGAAGAAACCAGCCTTCCAACACTTTGACCTTGGACTTCTAACTTCCAGAGTTGTGAGAAAATAAATTCCTGTTGCTTAAACCACCTACTTTGGGGCGTGTCCCAGCAACTAATATATCATCTGCTTCTCCTTTTTGTTAAGCTGGGTTATACCAAAATCACAAAAATTATTAGCTTCCCCTCATCCTCAGGTATACCTATAGAATGTGTTTATTTACCATTGCACAGAACTCTCTGACTTGACCTCGCTCTTTGAATTTAGAAGCAATGGATGAAGAGCCTTAAATTTTCTGATTTCTATAATTAACAACAAATGTTGGCGAGGATGTGGGGAAAACAGCTCATTCAATGCTGGTGGGACTGCAAATTGATGCAACTACTCTGAAAAGCAATATGGAGATTCTTCAGAAAATTTGGAATGCAACCACCATTTGACCCAGTTATCCCACTCCTCAGTATATATCCAAAGGACTTAAAATCAACATACTACAGTGACGCAGCCACATCAATGTTTATAGCAGCTTAATTCACAATAGCTAAGCTATGGAACCAACATAGATCCCACTCAACAGATGAATGGTATATATGTACACAATAGAATATTACTCAACCTTAAAGAATGAAATTATGGCATTTGCTGGTAAATGGATGGAACTGGAGACTATCATGCTAAGTGAAATAAGCCAATCCCCAAAAAACAAAAGCTGAATTTTCTCTCTGATATGTGGATGCAAATACACAATAAAGAATAGAATTTCATTGGATTAGACAAAGGGGGATAAAGGGAAGGGAGGAAGGATGGGAATAGCAAACAGTAGAATGAATCAGACATAACTTTCCTCTGTTCATAAATGAATACACAACCAGTGAAACTCCATATCATGTACAACCACAAGAACAGGAGCCTAATTAGAATAAGCTCTACTCCATGTATGTATAATATATCAAAGTACATCTACTACTATGTACATCTAAAAAGAACAAATAAATTTTTTAAAATTTCCATTCTCACATACCACCATTTTCTACATCTTGTATAGCTACACATCCCTTTTAGAGGATGATGGATTGAGAATGAAGCACTTCATAGAATTGATCAGGTCCACCTTCTCATCATGCAGTAAATGGACAAACTGAACTCCACACCAAGGAAGGGCCATGCTACCTACCAATGTAGGACCTAATTTGAATTCTTACACATATTTCTTACTTTAAAAAGCACATACCTGACATATATCATAGAGTTAAATTATTTTGGATCAAAATCCTAAATTTTCTCTCTGAAAACTGTAGAAAAGGACAGAAATCATGTCCCCCATCTTTGCATTCTCATCTCCAAGGTTCTGTGAATAGCATTGAGCTTTGCATACAGAAGGTAGTTCTTAATGTGAATTGTAATTTGTGGATGAAGGAGAATAACCACTGAGTCTGGAAGAAGGGAAGTGTCTGTTACAAATATGGGTGTCATGGCTACTTCAATCAAACTGCATGGCAGCACACTCAGAGTGACATTCCCAAAGTAGAATCCAAAGGCATTCTTTGAATGTGGTACCTTGTGATTCTTCTTGGAGAAGTATCCTATCACCAGGTTTTGCCTGATCAAATTTACCCATATAGCCTCAGTTTATGTATAAATTGCCTATTCTCAACATGGAAGTCCATGTAATCCTTTTAAAACATTTGCAAAACAGTATCACATCTTTATGTAAAGCTCAGCAAAGGCTCCCCAAGTTATTCAGAATAAAGGCAGCCACCCACCCTCCCCCACCAACCTTCTTCCTTCTATTTTCTATTTCTTGCCCATTGGCTCACTACTCTAGCCTCACTGGACTCATTATTTCTCAAAAAGTCTGGCACGCTCCCTCCTTAGGATGTTTGCACTTGCTATTTCCTCTATCTGGAACACTGTTCTCCTAGATGTCTCCTTGGATAGCTCCCTAACCTCCTTTGAGTCTTCACTAAGATATCATCATCTGAGCTTGGCACACCCTGAGCACCCATTGCCACCTCTAGCCCCATCCCATCCATGTTCATTCACCTCGCCATACTTCATCTTTTTTTCCCACAGCACTTGCTGTTTTCTAACTTATTGGACCATTTACTCACCAGGTGCCTTGTTTACTGCCTGCCTTCTTTCCAGGTTGAATGCAAGCCTCATGAAGACAAAGTTCTTTGTTTGTTTTCCTGATGTATCTATCCCAAGCACCTATCATAGTCTTCAGTACATAGTAAGTGCTTAGTAACTACTTTTTTGAAAGAATGAATTGTGTCTTGTATGAATTACATTTTTGTATTTTTACAGGATGAGATTAAAATGACTAAAGCTCCAGTCATTAAAAATACAGTAAAACCTCTCAAGGCCTTCTTCTGATCCTGTGTTGAAAACTATGTGAGATGGCTAACTTCTAGGGCTGGCAACCCCAAGATTGCAAGTTCAAGGTTCTATCAGAACACTTGTTGGTAAACAGTCCCCTAGTGGACAGGCGATGCAAATGCACCTCATGATATCTGTGGTACTCCTAAATCATCACACCAAAGCCAGCCAAATCAGGGCTCAAACTTCAAACAAATAGGTTGCTTGGTATCATTTTTACAAATACAGATTTACAGCATTCACCAAATAATGTCAGTTAAGGGGTAGTGTGAGGGGTGGCCTTAGCCACCAAGAGCAAGAAAACCAGAAATTTTAGAGACTTTGGAGATCCTGGAAGAGCTCATGAGCCAATAACTTGTCAACACCTAGGACAGGACCCTCTCTGACTACCAGGCCAGCTGGAGACAGACTTTCAGAAGTGATAATACCCTAATTTTCCTGGCTGTACATTTCTTGGATAATCTCATGGCATCTAATTCTCAGACTAGCTTGCTTTTCCAAGGCAAGGCTGAGACTCCTATCCCAGGGAAGAAGCAACTCAGGATGCAGCAATTCCTTTATTCCTTTATCTCTGGGGAAGTGTAGGAACTGCTTCTCTCAGAGCAAAATAACCCATGGGTGTCTGACAAAGGAAAGATCCTTGTATTTTACCCCCGACCCAAATCTCTGCATCTCCTAGTGAACAATTCTGCACACTCAAAGTCAAGTTCCTATAGAGGAGTCAGGTATGGGGGAGGAACAGAAAACAAAACATGCAGTGGTGCTTTGCCATGGTTGTTTTCTGCTTATTCACTGTCAAAGATGCTCACACATTTTCTATGAAGCATGTCATTCGCCCTCAGAATACGCATAAGGAGAGATCATTGCCTGCACTTGGCAAACAGAAAATTCCTCCCTCCATCCTTGCCTGCTCAGTCCCTTCCTCCCTTCCTCCTTCTTAAAGAGAACTCATCCATTTGGTTCCTATTCTAGGCAGAGATATGCAAAAACCAAGTCCCTGACCTCCAGAGGTTCCCCCTCTGGCAGATAGGAGTAACCCTACTGTAAGGTGACAGATGCTAGGGAAAGAGAAGCCCAGAGAATGACACAAATTCTGCCCAAGGAAGGAGCCCTGGCAAATGCTTCCCAGAGGAAGTGCTAATTGAGTTATGCTTTAAAGTTAGGAGGCAAAGTTTGCCAGGCAGAAAAGAAATGCAAACCACTTGATTTAAGTAGTTTATGCAGAAAGAGGTTGTTGAAATGGAGTTTTCCACAAACTGAGCCCATAAAGCATCAAAACAACTGGTTCATAAGGAGAAAAGTCAGCCAAAATGATTATTTGACCTTGGGTAGACCAAAAACGAAAAGCTTTGGACTGATTTTTTTCACACACATTGACAGGTGGAGTCAAGTAGAATGGAAAAGTGATCTGGAAAATGGAGCCAAACTCAGAATGATTCTCTTGGCCCTTCCGACAGTACAATCAGTGGGATGCACCTCCCTCCCCTCCCCCGCTTCTGTTTCCTATATGACTTGTCTCCAGGGAGACAACAACTGAAGGAAAAACTCCAGGAACGTGGGGTCTTTGCACCTGACACTATTTGCAGGAATTCAGGGGGTCTGAAGGTGCTAGGACTTCACTGCTTTCTCTGAGAGGCAGATTTCAAAAGCCAGGAGGGAAGGGTCTGCATGCCAAGAAGGAAGACGCTGTTGTTCAGTCTGGTTCTAAGAGGACCACAGAATTAGAAGCAGAAGTGACCTCAAATGTCATTCTCACCAGGTTTTTCACTTTACTCTGAGAAACCTGGAGTCCCAGAGATTTGAACAAGGTCCCACAAAGTCAGTGACAGAGTTGAGACTATTTGGGTTGAGGTTATTTTTAGTTCTGAGGCATAGATCTATTCAGGGAACTTCTCATTCTGCCTTCTACCTCCTCCTGGCTTTATTGTGTCTCCATTTTCATGGAGAAGAAGCAGCAAGTAGGCGTGAGTGAAGATGAAACACCAGTGAGTAAAGGTGATATTCCAGAGGAGTTAGGACATACAGCAAAAACACTGCCTGGTCAGATTTATCCTTAGAAATATCTCAGTCCAACACTAGGCTAGATGCGCGGAGGTCCCTTCTAAGTCCCACACAACCAGTGTTCCCATCCAGGATTGGAAAGATGGGCTGCTGCTCTAATTAAATGCAGACAGATAAAATATTTGACTTATGTCTAGGGACAGTGCTAGATGAAAAGTACATATCTCTTCAAATCACACTAGGCTGGGTTGACTCAGCTGTAGCAGGACTGGAAGCTGCAACCCCAGTTCCTCTAACCACACCGGAACCACATCATCCTGCTGCCCTTCTAGACAGTTCCACTTTTGCCCCAGTCAAATTTCACCTTTGCAAGATTTCCTGCAGAACCTCCCCAGAGTCAGCCTTTCCCCTCTCTGTGGCTCATTACTCACAGTTTTAGATTCTGTTTTAGTGCTTCTTCATCAAAGTATTTAAAAAATATTTCCATATAATCAGAGCACTTGTGATGATATAGGTTTCTTTCCTTTTGGGTCAAATATAGCTCTTTACTTTTTTTCCAGCTTCATTGTGGTATAACTGACACAAACTTATATAAATTTAAGGTATGCAATATGATGTTTTGATATATATTGTGAAACGACTACCACAATCAAGTTAATTATCACATCTGTTGCCTCACATAATTACCCTGGTGTTTGTGTGTGTGTGTGTTGAGAGCACTTTGAGCAAATCTACTCTCTTAGGAAATTTCAGGCATATAATACAGTATTATTAGTTATAGTCACCAGTTTGTACATTAAATCTCCAGAACTTAGGGTCATTTGTATTTCCAAAACAGCATGTGAAATGGGAAATGTAAATGTAAAAGAAAGAACACTGGTCATGAGTAGAACACTTGTAGTCAAGTGTGTGTGGTTAGGGTCCTGGTGAAAAGTAGATGGCGTATTCAGTGGAGACTATCAATGGAAAAGGAACTGGGGAACCAAGGTATGGGCAGGATTTAGGAAAGCCAGTGAAGTTTGATGAAGCCCCATGCCGCCAGCAACATCTGGAAGCCTTATCATCTCTAGGTCTGAAGAGACAAGGGGACGAGATGATTCCTAGGATCAGAGAACCCAACCCACAGGAGCAGTGACCTTGGGTTGAAAAACGCAAGTCCTACCATATCGTAGCCCAGTATAGAGTGGGTGAGGAATAAATGCCCAGCCTTAGCTTGCTCTCTTTGTCCAATCTGCTATCCTTGCCTCACACTCAAAAGATGAAAGAACTTGATCTATGTAGTCTACAGAGCAGGGCAGAAAAGGAGGGCTGGTGAGTCTTTTATTTATTTATGTATTTATGTATTTATGTATGTATTTATTTATTTATTTATTTATTTATTTTGGTACCAGGGACTGAATCCAGGTTCTCTTAACCACTGAGCCACATCCCCAACTCTTTTTGTTTTATTTTGAGGATCTCACTAAGTTGCTTAGGGACTTGCCAAATTGCTGAGGCTGGTTTTGAACTTGCAATTCTCCTGCCTCAGCCTCCCAAGCTGCTGGGGTTATAGGTGTTTACCACCATGCCCGGTGGGATGATGAATCTTGAGGGGCAAATGAAGATTATTGAGCAAAAGATAATCCAGTTCAATCATTTCAGACAAGCCTCTTTGCTCTCTGCTCCTCAGTATCTCTACTAGTAAAAATGAGTGGGTGGATCACTAGACAGTCTCTGAGCTGCCTTCCTGTCTATCACTCATCATGCCAAGACTCTAGATAAGGTAATGCACACTGAGATTTCCAGAGGCAGATATTCTTAATAGACCAGGATGTAGCTGCTGCTATTAAAATATTTCTTGAAACAGAACATGTGGAATTAGAAGTTCATGCCTTATAAGATAATTTAATGCTTAACACATTTCTAAGAAAAACAAGTTAATGACTTCATCATTTCTTAGTTTTAAAAATATTATCTTTTGTAGCTGTGTTTACACAGCATCCTAATGTATGTTCTAAAACATTATTCAGTTCTCTTTTATGGTGAGATCTGTTTGGTCCCTCAGTCTCTAAATGATTCAGTCACCTTATCTGACCTCTGTGGGGCTTCTTTTAATGATTTGTAATATGAAAAAAGACATGATTTGACTGAGAATGCATTCTACTGTGTTGCGAGAGTCAAGAGGCAACATTTTCCAAATGCAAAATGGGTTAACACCTAAAGATGTTGGAACTCTAAGAAAGAGCTAAAGCAACCTTGCCATTTTCCAATCAACAGTCCTTCACTGGCCTGGTTCTGAAAACAGGGACTGACCATTACAGACTGTCAGGTTTTGCTATAGTTTTGATTCATGTCCCTAAAAAGCTTGTGTATTAAAGGCTTTGTCCGTAACCTGTGGTGCTATAGGGAGATGGTGGAACTTTTAAGAGGTGGGGCCTATAGGGAGGAAGTTAGGTCACTGGGAAGTTAGGTTGAAGAAGATTGTGGGACCCTTGTCTCTCTTCCACTCTTTCACTTCCTGCTTCACATGAGGTAAGCATCTTCCTCTGCTATGTGCTGTCACTATGATGCACTGCCTCATCATAGGCCCAAAAGCAACAAGGATGACCATGGACTGAAACCTTCAAACTGTGAGCCCCCCAAAACCCTTTTCTCTTTATGAATTGATTATCTCAGATATGCATTACAGTAATGGAAAGCTGACTAACGCAGGTTTATTTCTTTCTTCCAATCAAACTGTTCAGAGCTTATTCCAGGCATTGGGAAATAGAGGAAAGAAAGACAAGTATCTATTTCTAAAGATGGAAGAATGATGATCTGGAATCATGCATAGTCAGCCCTCCATATTCATGGATTCTTCATCCATTGATTCAACCAACCACTGAGACCAAAAATATTGTGCATGTACTGAACATGTGTAAGTTTTTTCTTTTAATTATTCCCTAAACAATGCAGTTTTAACAACTACTTTCATAGCAGTTACATTGTGTTGGGTATTATAAGCAATCTAGAAATGATTTAAAGTATACAAGAGAGCTAGGTTTGGTGGTTCACCCCTGTAATCCCAGTGATGCAAGAGGCTAACTGAAGTTCAAGGCCAGCCTCAGCCACTTAGTGAGACACTCTCTCAAAATAAAAAAAGTAAAAAGAACTGGGGATGTGACTCAGTAGTTAAGCACTCCAAGGTTTAATCCTGGGTACCAAAAAAAAAAAAAAAAAGTGTGCAAGAGGGCATATGTATCACACCATGATTTTATATGAGCATCCAAGGATTTTGGTATCTACTAGGGATCCTGAGACCAATCTCCCTGGACACCAAGGGACAACTGGTCATACAAGACACACAAATATGTAAGAAACATTCATATAAGGTTAATGATAAGTGCAATAAAGAATGAGACAAGATGATGGGCCAGAATGATTGGAGGACAGGGGAGGTGGGACATGTAAGCCAGGATGCACAGGCTTGGGAAGAAGTTGCCTCTTGATGGAAAAGTTTTATTTCAAATATTTTATTCCTTTTATTACATAAATACAGAAAAGTCCTAAAACTTCCAATATTTTAGAAAATGGTGAGAGGATGGATGAAATGATGTTCTTTTTAAAGGATTGAGACAGCTAAGACAGAGAGCTGCAAAAAATGAAGCATCCCAAGTTGAATAAGTTAATAGAGTAACTCGTAAATGTTTGTGTAAAACATTGTAAGAATTTATTGTTGGGTTCACAGACGCCCAGGGGTGAGGATTGAGGGCAGGGAAGCAAAGCAGCCAGACCCCTCTAAGGGAAACAAAGATAGTATTAGGCTATTGAGAGAGAAAGCAAAGGAAAAGATGCCTTCTGTGAACATCGAAGTGGGTTCTTATCCAAGTTATTGAAGTCTGAAGCTACGTACACACAGTAGTGTACCGCATAATGACTTTTTGGCCAGTGACAAACTACACAGACTACAGTAGTTCTGTAAGGTTCTGTGACCAAGGGATGTCATAACCGCCTTCGTTGATGTAAGCACACCCTATGGTGCTCAAGCAACGACAAAATCACCTAGTGAAGCATTTCTCAGAACGTATCCCCATTGTGAAGCAACACATGGCTGTGCTGATGTTCGTAGTGATCATCAGGCAAAGCTGATTCCTGGGATATGGGATAATAATTATAGGGGCTATTTCTGCTCAGGCATGTAATTCAGAAATATTTAAGGTATGCTTAAAAATATTTAAACTGCTTTAGATTAGTGTCAGAATTACTACAAAGCCAGGCACCAGGGCACACACCTGTAATCCCAGCAGCTTGGGAGTCTGACACAGAAGGATCTCGAGTTCAAAGCCAGCCTCAGCAAAAGCAAGGCACTAAGTAACTCAGTGAGACCCTGACTCTAAATAAAATAGAAAATAGGGCTGGGGGTGTAGCTCAGTGGTAGAGTGCCCCTGAGTTCATTCATATATATATGTAAAAGAATAAGTGCTAAGATTGGAAGGGGGCCAGAAAGAAAGAAAACATTTAATGAGGGTTGTAAAAGAAATATTCACATAAAACAAGGTGTTAATCCACAGGTAGCATTTTGCTTGTTATGTGATACCAAGTGAGATAAATAGCGAGGCCAAATCTACTATCTTTTCACATTTTCAATTGAAGGAAATAGCCATTATCTGTCAGATCTGGAGCTTCCATGATTCGTGATGAATTACCTCATAAATTGCACTCAGAAAAGAAGTGGGAATTCCATATGACACCACAGAACACAATCATGGCATCAGATCTTTAGAGTGTATCTCTGGGTTGGGTTTCGTGGTGTTTGAAATTAAATTTCCATCAGCACAAACTGAAGGTATAGGTGAAAAAGAAAAAAAAAAATTCTGAAACCTGCTCCAGGACCTCAAAATATTTAACAAAAATTAGGTAAAACCTTAATGCCTCAGTACTATGACAGCTTCAGTTAACCACAGAAACAAAAAGTTGCTCTATTTTTAGTAAGATATTTTAATGAAATTCCTGGAGCTACATAAAAGTTCTTGAACTTGATGTCCTGCCAGGTGTGACAAGTGACCAATTCAGTGATTATACTTTCTCTGCTCTGAGCGCAGCATGTTGGTTGATAAGGTGATTAGCATGTCAGCTGGTAACATTAATGTTAAGTTCAGAGATGGGAAATTCTACCAGTTTTAAGACTTTTCTAGAAACTGATGACTAATTTCATCAAAGCATTGGTGAGAATTGATTCTAATAGTATGCGCATATCAATGCTATGAATGACACATCTGATTATTTTCCAGTTTTTGAGGAAAGTTGCTCTTGTGAAAATATTTTTCTATGTACATTGTAAGAATAGTCACTATAAGGGCTATGGTGATTTAATCAAAATGCAGTGCAGCTAGAGTTCCATTAAATCAAAGACGTCTCGAACTGATGCCTGCTTATGAAACAAGACTAAAAGCATTTCAAATTGTTCAGGATTCTAAAAACTATTCAAACATTGAAGATTCTAATTTGATACATTAACTCCCATTTTAAGTCATCTACTTCCTCTGTTTTACATGACGCTTTTTCTAAAAGAAATTATGTACTTTTCTGATGGCGTGCAGAAGTCATATATAAATCTAGGTTTTCACTTTCATTTCAAATCAAGAAAATTGTGAAAGGACGTCACTAACAGTGGTTTTCACTCTGGCTTAGATTTATATCTAAACAGACAAGTTATATATAAAACTGTCTAAATCATCAAATTTTAAGAGAAGCAAGCCTACCAGGGCCTATCATTTGTAGTGGATTCTTTTAGGAGGAAAATTATAAATAAAATCACACTGAGGAAACTTTAATCTCTTCAAAGTGCTGTTCCCTTTTATCATGAAATGATCTTTTTAACAAATACAGTGTCCCTTAGTTGTAACCTAACTAGAATTTACTAGCCTATTGGGCAAGGAGAACGTATCTACAAATGAGAAAACTGAAGATGTCAAAAGATTTTTGTCCTATCATGTTAGGCTTCTAGTCTTATTTTAAAAGGGCAGATCCATGGGAGCTGGGGATATAGCTCAGTTGGTGGAGTGCCTGCCTTGCAAGCACAAGGCCCTGAGTTTAATCCCCAGCACTGCAAAAAAAAAAAAAAAAAAGTGCAGATTCATCCTCTGCTGAGACACACGGCCCCTTTTTGGCAAATAGTAATTTTAGAGACCGTGAAATACCTTTCACGTTCAGAGACGGTTGAAGCTTTAGACTCTCCATTGATATTCACCTCAAGTACCCAGAATCTCAGAAAGAGATACTTGGAAAAAAAATTAGACAAAATAAACAACTGTTAAACCAGCTGAGTTCTTTTTAAAAAGGCAGAAAAATAAGTTGCTGTTAACATCACTATTGAATAAATGATAACACTAAGGAAGCAGATATTATATTAAATCATACACGTATGACTTTCTAGATGGAGTCACTGGAAAAAGTTCTCTTTTTTATTAACAAAGGAGTCGTTTATTTTCTTTTTTTAATTAATAGGCTGTTTTTAGAACAATTTTAGGTTTATGGAAAGCTGAACAAGGTAATATAGAGAGTTCTCTTCTCCCTCATTACTTCTGGTGTTAGTATGGTATGTTTATTACATCTGACGAGCCATTGTCAATGCATCATGATTAACTAAAATCCATTTTTTGTTGATACCAGGGATTGAACCCCTGAGCCACATCCCCAACCCATTTTTTATTTTTTATTTTGAAACAGGGTCTTACTAAGTTGCTCAGACTGCTCTAGAACTTTATTTTTTATTTTGAAACAGGGTCTTACTAAGTTGCTCAGACTGCCCCTGCCTCAGCCTCCCGAGCTGCTGGGATCATAGGCATGCACCACTGCACCTGGCTAAATCCATATTATAGATTCGAATTCATTCCTTGTACAGTTCTATGGGTTTTATCATATTTTTACCAAATTTTATCTCTTTATTTCATCTTGCTCTTTATATAAAGAAAAAAGATTCATAAGTATGCATATTGAAATATAATGTAATGTCTAGACACTTCCATTACAAAAAAAAAAATCTAAGAAAAGAGTCCTCCGTTCCTAATTTTGGTTCAGAATAGGAGGACATTATCAATGTTGGGATTCAGAAAGAGCCTGGGTAGTTCTAGGAAAAGAGACTCAACATGTCAAGGCAGGGGCTGCTCTGACTTCAGAATCCTAAACACCACGGCCTCAGGAATCCTCCTTCCTTTAAATGAAGCTCTGACATGGGAAAGCCTGCCCACCAGAACCTGTGTCTGCTTGGTTTCTCCTACCCACCACTCCTTGGATTTCCAGCTCCCATCCATCACTGAGACTCTGATACTTCTCCCACTCTGCTCCAGTTAATACAGTTGATTTTATCTTGGGCCTTTCCCTACCTATTGCCTTTATGGTCCATTTTCCAGACAGATCCCAACCACCTGGCTTTTACCTGGTGGAGATGAACAAGACTATTTCCTTTGTTCAAAGAATTCACAGTGGACCTAACAGAAGGGGCTGAACAGAAGCAGCCTCTGACCTTTGGAAATATGACATTATCCCATGTGTTGTTTTAAATTTTAATTTGGTTGTCAATAATTAAAATTTACAAAGAAATCTTTCTTGACAACTTCTTTTGAACAATCAGAAACAACCCTGCACTCGTATTGCTAAAAATCAGCTGGAGATGAGTGCCATTGCCCTCCTTTTGGATTCTGGTCCTTGCTTGGACTCACCCTCCCCTATTGTACTTACATGATCTATCTGGCCTCTTAGACAGTTAATTTTACAGCATTTCAAATGGTGGCTGTTTTTGTGTTCCCAGTGGCCAAAGAAACTTCAGATCTAAAATAAAACCCCACACCAAGCCCCATACCTCACTACCCATTGATGGAAGAAGTAAATGTTCAAATATGGTTGCTAGTGCCATTGTATGCCAAGAAAACACCAAGGCCACATGTTTATTCCCTGTAATATATCTTATTTAAAAGAAAAAAAAAGATATTACCACTGGTTGAATAAAATGCTCTCCAGGAAAAGGAGTTCCTGAACATCAAGCCAAATTTATGGTCTGGAAGCATTTCCTGGAGGGTATCCCAAGCCTGGAGGTGATCAAGATGTACCACCACGCTTGAACATGGAGTACCTTTGCCCCATAAGAGATTATCTGTCTCAAGGCTTTCCAGTCAATGGCCTTCTTATAAGTTCTAGTTTGTACCTTGAGAGGGTCTTCTTTATTGGAGGTTCTTATAAGCTCTTGGAATAATGGGCCATGTAGTTTCTTTGCCTCTCAGACTTACTGACATATAGGAAAAAGCAGCAAAGATTCTTCCTTAGGGTTTCCCTCCTCATTTCTGTAGCAAGTACCGATCAACAAGGAAGCACATGCTCTGTGCCCAGCTGGAGTCAAGCCCGAGGACATTCCACCCCTTTCCTCTTCTTCCTCCATTAACAATAAGCACAGCATCAAAATGATGATCAAACCATTGGGGTTTTTGTCTCTTGCACCTAGTAATTGGGAGAAGCTGAAGCTCAAAAGTTGGACCTGCAAGCAGATATTCATCTGCACTTCACAGAACCTTATTGAGGGTGAAGTAGGAGGGCCACCTAAGCAAACGGGGGCGGGGGGCACCTCAGAAGCATTTGTAAGATAGAACTTCAACTGAGCATGCTCCAGGAGCATCCTCTTGTCCCTGTGCCTTTGTATTCTTCTGTATTTCCAGTGCCTAGGATGGTGCTTAGTATTTTACAGACATTCAGAAAGGATTTGTCAAATGATTGAATGAATAAATTCCCAAGTCATGCCCTTGTCTTCTATAACTTCATTGTTTTGCCTGCCCCTTCATTATTGGTTCATGGTCTTTCCCCTATGCTCTGTCGGTGTTTTTGCTTTAGTCTCCTGGGTCTGACTCAAAACTGACCTCCTGACATCTTGCATTTGACATTTACTTTTCCCTTTGCTGTAATGGTTCTTGAATACCTCCGTTTCCAATTTTTTGTGCTCTATATTTCTCTAGGTAAATGAAAAGAGGTTGGAGAGACTAAGTCATTTAGCTTCTGGTTCCAACTCTGACATTGGGTAAGTCCTGTAATCTCCCTGGGTTTCCCATGAAAATGGGTTGGGTGACTCAAATGCATGCCATGGGTGTGACATCTTTTTGCCGTTTGAGAATGTTAGAAGTTCCGGGGAGTCTTGCCGTAAAGCAAACCTGTCTGATGTTTAAATGCAACATTTCCGAAGAGGTCTCCTTTCTCACAACCTCCTACATAAAATCCATCAGCATCATGTAGAATTAGGATTCGAGGCAACAAACACACTTTGGGAATTGCTAGAGTAGTGGCTGTGGAATCTTGTCCGGAAGTAACATTCTTAGATTAAATTCATTTTCATTAAGGGACAAGACAAGGACACCTTATCACCAGGCAAACAGTATAAAATTAAGAGAATGGTGGATATGAGAGAATATCCAAAAGAAACTGCTAGTGTCCCCCTTTGCCAATTTTTTTCATTGATTCTATTTTATGGGTCTGTCATTTATTAACAATTAGAGACCCAGTGGAGTCAAAGTCTGCACCTTCCTTGTAAGAGGGGTGTCCAAACTGGATTGGGGGTGGGGGATGGGGAGCCAGCTGCGGCTTTTTATCTTTTGGTGACAACAAGTAGTTGTATTCCTCCTTGGGCAGTCACCGGGTTCATGAATAGTGCCATAGTCTTTTAAAGCCAGGACTGCTCTTTTGATCTACAAGTTCATATGACTCCACCATGGGCAAGGCCTTCTGCTCCATTCCACCCCTCCCCCTTCCTGTGTTAGTCTCTGCCCTTGCAAGGGTTTAGGCTCCCAGCCAGAAAGCAAGCAGTGAGTTGCCTGATTCAGAGAAATAAAGGAAGACATCCCCCTCCCCAATTTGATGGTAATGGCTGTGGGGGAGATATAATAAACCTCTTCATTAAGCAAATGCAGCTTTTAGATAAGTGAGGAATTATATCTCTAAAGCTAGTCTTCAAAACTTGTGACAGTTCCACATGGTCAGGAGGCTGTCATGCTGCCATGGAGATGGAATTTAAGTATAGCATTTGAGGGACTTCAGCCTGCGTGGTTTTTCTTCCTCCCAGCCCCACCTTGCAGTTTGGTGTTAAAAAAGAAAGAAAGAAAAAAGGAGGGGAAGTTGCAAACTAAATGCAACTTGTGATGTAAGCAGTTAAAGAACATGGATACTTTTTTAGAGTAATTTTATAAAAAAAAATTTTTTTAAATCTATACACATTGAGTAATACCAATGTGAGTCAGCCTGGGGAAGGCTGCTAGGAAGACCCAGGCCCCCCACCAGTCACAGTAACACGGTCGGGGGAGGCTCCATCACTGGTGTCCCACTCTTAACAAATAGAACAAGATCTACGGTGTTTTTCTGACGAGAAATCTCTTTCTTCCTTCCTGTTCTCAGACAATTCACTTGGCTCTTTGCAGAACAAGCCCCACTGGAAAATAAAAGATGGCTGAATATAGCTTCTTCTAAATTCCCATTTGGGGGTTACTCTATAGGAAGTGTATCCAGAATTATCCCCAGAGATCCTAGCCAAGATTCAGTTTCCAAGGATGGGCCATCCTTCTCACTGGGCTGTCCATCACCCTCCTGTTTCCTGCTACATGCCCTCCTGCTCCAGCCCCACTGGGCTCCTTACTGCTGCTCAGCCATTCCAGGTACATGACCAGCTCAGGGACTTTGCATGTGCTGTTTCTTCCACCTGAAACACTCTTCCCTGGGTTTATCCATGGCTCACCCCCACCCCTCTTTCAAAAATTTACTCAAATGTCATTTTCTTAGAAAAGCCGTACTAACTAAACAGCTGCTGCCTCACCCAACAGTTTCTGGCCTCCTTCCTTGTTTTATTTTTTCCAGTAGCACTTACCACCATCCAACATAACTTTTCCTTATTTGTTTTATTCATGGTTGCCTTCTACCACTAGAATGCCAGCCCATGACAGCAGAGATTTTGTCTTTTTTTATTTGTTGCTGTAATATCAGCAGGAAAGTGTGCCTAGAATTGTGTCTGGCTGTGACAGGTGTTCAGCGACTATTTGTTGAAGAATGAATGCATTGTCTAGCTCCTTGCTGTCTCACAGAGATTGGGGACCTAAAACAAGGGGCACAAGGGACACAGCTCTTGTCCTAGTGAATGGCTGTAGAAGAATGTGAAATCAGCACAGAATTGGACACAGAATTGACAAGTAGAGCAGTAAAAATGTTGAAAATACTAATTTCTCAAGCCACAGTAATGATGCTTTCTGGTGTTTTTGAAGTACTGTCCCAAGCTCTCCTTCCTAACATCTCTGTGAGTCTCTTCTTACAACCAGAAAATGATGCCCAAGTCTGATGTTAACTCTTAGCACCCTTGTTTCTCAAGGCACAGCCAGGTATGAAAGGTTCCATGAAAAACAAGCACAGTTTTGCTTAAATGCTGGCATAGATGAAGGAGGCTCACCAATGCTCTCACCGCCCCCAATGAGCAATTTGTCCTTGGTTACTGCCACTTCCACTCTCCTCCAACCTCCACATAAAGTCATCTTGCAATTCTCTCTATGACCCTTTATATCCAAACGGATGCCAGTCTGTGGCAATATTATTTCCAAAATGTCTCTTGCATCCTCTGCCTCTCTCCTACTATCACCACAGCCCTAATCAGGCCTTCCTAAGCAATTGCCCAGCTATTGCAATAGTTGCCCAACTGGTTTCCTATCTCTAGTTTCTTCTTCCTCCAACCCATGCTCTGAATAGCTACCACAATAATATTCCCAAAGAATAAATAGGATGTCACTCTCACTAATCTTACAAAATGCCAATGGCTCCCCATTACTCTCAAAATGGGTCATTTAATCTTCGTTTCAGGCTTTGCACCTACTTGGTCCCTCAGAGCCTCAACTACAAATGAACCCAAGCCCTTCTTATTTCCCAAATAAAATGTGTGATTTCTACTCTTCATATCCTGGCTTTCCCCTTCCCCACTCTGCCTGACCCCTTCTAACGTGTCTTTGTTTCCTCTCTATCCTGTTTATCCAGAGATCTCCAAGCTCATTTGTGATTGATTGTTTGATTCAATCAGCAAAGACTGGGAAAGTTCAAGGGTCTCTCTTCCCCTTATCTCCTATGTCTAAAATGAACTTGAGTCTGTACACCTCCTGTGCTTTTGTCATGTGTCCCTAGAGAAGTGCTATTGTTCTCATATACATCATCACTTCTGTAGCCAGTGTATGGTCCTCATGTAGACTTTTGTGTCTCTATTTGATTCCCAGAGCACAGGACATGACAGCTTGCTCATGGCAGGTACCCACACATGTTCAGGGATGATGATAGCCGTGCATCACATCAGTCCTCTCAGGGTCAGTCCAACCCTCCCAGGGTCACTTCATTGATCGTTACTAGTGAGCCATCACCCAGAAATATTTCCTTTCCCCCTCCCCACAGTCGGTAGAGCTCACGGTCCTCAAGGTGATCAAAGCTGAATGAGCTAGAAGCCAGGGTAGAAAATGAATATTACACAACTTCCTCCAAGTTGAATTTTAAAGAGGAAACTCAAGGCGAGAAGAGCAGACTTGATTTACCAGTTAAGGCTGTTGTCCCAGGCGCATGCACACCATTTATCTCCCCAGTGCCCTGTGGCACACACCTGGCACACCTGGATATCCGAGTGTGGGCAGGCCATTTGGTGGCATGCAGAATAAATCTGGAATTAGAGAGGTGGGGTGAGAGAAGATGATGGAAGGAAGGAAAGAGCAAAGGAAAGAAAGAAAGATTTATTTCTTTTGATTAATCTGTGCTTTCCTTTTTTTTTTTTAACTTTGAGCCATTCTTTGCAACCATGTCTGAAATCATGCAGATGGAGGTAGACTATATTTTTCCTAATATATACTTTATATATATAAATAAGTATACATATTTAAAAATATATAGTACATATATATGTTAAAAAATAAGTAGATAACTATGAAAATAAACAATATTCATCCAGCTTCCACCTTAAGGTAGAACCTTGGTACACCTCAGTACACCTTGGTAGGCAGATCACTTTTTGGAAATACTGATTATACCTTGTTCTCAGAATTGTGGCATAATAAAGAACATGAAATCTAATAAGTTAGGTTTTCCAGTAGGACTTCTCAACACAGTCACCAATGCTGCCTTCCTAATTATTGTGTGCTTTAATTATTCTTCATGACAGTTGTTTAACTGCTGGAATATAATTTGCATCTGAGAAAAAGGAAGGGGTTTTTTTTATCATCATCCCAGATATTGAGTGAGGTGGATTCTGAACTTAAGGCTTTTGGTCATTTTAGCAGTCAGTGGTGAAGAGTTCCTCAAACCCTAACTTGTCTCTTTTCCTCATCCCTCCGCCCCCAATGTCATCTCTAGATCTGGGTAGTCTACACTGGGAAATGATTTATAAAACCCTCCAGAAGATAGACAAAGTGAAGAAGCAGATCATTCTTTAAAGAAGAAATTCCATTAGTCAGTAGGGATACAGGTAACTATGCAATCAAATGAAGGAAGACTAAAATTAGATATAATTTATCATTTTAATCCTTTTTAAAAACACAATTTTAAAAATAATACCTAATGTGAGTTCAAGTGGGCTGAAATTGGTACCCTCATACTTTGCATGTGGCTGTGAACTGGTAAAAACATTTCAAGCACAACTGCTCAACTTGTATTAAGGACTCAAAAATGCAGTGAGTCCTTATATCCAGTGGTAATTCTGGTTCCAGAAATCTAACCCATGAAAATAACTAACTATAGAAAATTTTACATGCATAAAAACGTATGTTGTGCTACCATTTATATTAGTGAAAACCTAAGAACAACCAAAATACCAACAGTGTAGATAATGAGTGAGGAAAATTTTAATTTATATCCATTCATGAGTAGATCACATATTCATTAAAATTCACATATTTATTAATAATAGGCTTAGGAATACATGTTATGACTTGGAAAAATGCTTTGCATACAATAAGATATAAAACTTTATAGATACTAATGACAAATACATAAAAGTACTCTATGCATGTGAAAAGAAACTCAAGGGAATTTCCTGTTCCCTGGCAAGGCAATGTGGTGTTATGGCTGAGAGCATGAACTCTGGCATCAGATCATCTGCATTTGCAACTCAACTGTGTTACTTCTTAGCTTTGTGACCTTGGGTGAGTTGCTTGCTCAATTTCTTGAAGACTTCATTTTTCTCATCTGTAAAATGTAATGGCTCTCTTTCCATGTTGTTGTCAGCATTGAGTAAAATAGTTTATGGAAAGCATTCAGCAGAGTGCTGGCACATAGTAACACTGAATAAAGAGTTTCTCATCCTGCAAATATTTATCCATCATTGACTGTGTGCAGGTTACCTGACATGCAGGTAAGTTGTCAAAATTGCCCTCTCTTTTGTTTTCTACAATATGTCTATATGATCTTTGTAAGGAAAGACATTCCACTCTGCCTCCTTTGATTATCCAATCTACAATTTCTCCTTTGGGGTACACTAAGAGCCTATTAATTGCTTTCCCTGGTTCTTCCCTCTTATCCGTTCCAACATAAGGGTTTGATATATCATAACCTTGCTTCAGTACTTTCACCAGGTCCCCATGACTTACAAAATGAAACACAATGTCTTTATCTAAGGAGTTTCAAATCTAGCTTGACTTACTCTTGAAGTGTCATTAATGCTGTTTTCTAACTGCATTCTCTGTTCCAAGCACTCTACCTTCCAATTTCAAATCTGGACAAGACAGTCACTATCAAAACCCTGGCTTTCAGCACTTGCCTTGCAAGCATAAGGCCCTGGGTTCAATCTCCAGCACCAGAAAAACAAAAACAAAAACCAAAAACTCTGGCTTTCATATAGCACAGCATACTGCTATTCCCAAATTCTAGCCTACACTAAAAAAGTGATTCTTGTCCTCACTCCCAAGGATGCAGAGTCAAAAGTCTGGAGCAGAGTTTAGGAATCTGCTTCCTTAATAAGCATCCCACATGATTCTAGGTGAGTTTCAAAGATACCATCAAAAGATACCATTTCATTCAAAGATACCATTTTTTGATGTACCATCAAAAAATAAGCCATTCTATTCTCTGCCCAGTGGGTCTTACCTCCTGGATGATGGACACCTCTGCATTCTTCAGTCAGCAGGAAGACTGACTGTATTTTCCTGACTTTCTCAGGAATAGATGATCTCCAGGCTTGATGCTTCTGTGGTTTTTATCCAAATTCTACTAAGGCAGTCATTTCCTTATGCTTTCTTTCCTTCTTTCCTTCATAGACGTATCCCCCACTGAACTGTCAGCTCCTCATTTTCAGGGACTATTTCTCAGTTGCCCACATAGCCCTCTACCCAGCAAAAGTAACCAACAAATAGTAAACACAAATACCTGTGGGGTGTATTCACCTACAGTTCATTGGTATCAATCTTAGATGATTCCATCAGCCATGCTGAGCTCTGGTTCATTTGCAGTTAGTAAGTTTGACCTGACTGATGCTGATTAGTGACTCTACTCATTTACCTCCCAAACCATGCAAAGCCAGCACAATTTCTCACAGGAACAATTTTGCGTAATCCCCAACCACATAGTATGCTCTGGGAGAAAGAAGGGACCTGAGCAAGACACCACCAGGTTGAACGTGGATAGCATGTGCCTTTCAATATGGAGGAAGTTAACTGACCTTGAGCAATCAGACTGTCAGACTACAGATGGGTAAACAGGGCCCAGACCCAGCTGGGTGGTTACTCTGTGGCTAGCTTCCAGCAGACTCACCCTGTGCTTCCTGTTTAAATGATGGAATAATCTAGTGGTTACTATTCACTTGTGCTCGGAAGACAGTGTTCCTTGGTTAAAATTACAACTCCGCCAGCTGTGTGATATTAGACATGTTTTATGACCTCTATATGCCTCAGTTTCCTCATCTATAAAATGGAGATAATAATAGTACATGAAAAGTAAATGAACTAAAATATATAAAATGCTTAAGATAAGGTTGGGTGCATAGTAACAGCTCAAAAAATAGTAGCTATTATCAATAGATTCCTTTTTTTTTTTTTTTTTTTTTTTTGCTGTGCTGGGGATTGAACCCAGGGCCTTGTGCTTGTGCATTCTACAAACTGAGCTATATCCCCAGCCCCTAGATCCCAAAGTATTATATGGAGCCAACACACACTTTAATTTGAGGATTTTCCTCTGACCTTTTCTCTTTTTTTTGAGCCCATGTCAAAGATGTTCTGTAGTAATCTTTGTACTTGCTTTAATTCCCTTGTTGGGTACTTGACGTATAACCTATCGGGTTAGTGTCAGGTCCACAGGACTTGCAAAACCAAGGTAATCTTAAACAAATAGAATCCTAATTTATCTGTCGGGGATGAGTTTAAAGTTGGTAAAATATGGCCAAAAGAATGTAAGAGTGCTAGATATGTGTGTGTGGGAGGGATGTTAAGTATCCTAAAAAACGTTAGCAGAGAAAGAGACTGAAAAAAATTGATGAGAACTTCCCCATCTATTAAGATTGGCAGTAATAGCTTATACACAGACACCTCCTTTCTTCTCTACCAATGAAAAAACTAAGGCTGTGCCCCATGTTGAGAGCTTATTAGAGGCCAAGTGTGAAGCCTGCACTTTACATGAATTGCCTTTTTTAATACTCATTTGCAATCACTGTTATTCTGATCTTACAGAGGAGAAGCTAAACTGTTACACTGCCAGTAATGTGCAAAACTGGTTGACACTGAGCTCTGAGTTGACTCCAAAGCTCTGGAGCTTTCCATTTTACCATAACTGCTTCCTCATTGCTCCTAATTATGACTCCTATCAACAGAATTCTGAGTGGTGCCTCACAGCCTAGGGATTAATAACAAATATTTATTTAAGGTCAATTTTCAGTTCTAGCTCCAAAGCCCCCAAAGTCTGTAAGAAAGAAAAGCCTCCTCTGGCCTCTGGTTGAAGTCCTAACCACAGTAACTCAAAACATGATTCAGCCAGAGGGACATTGCAGTTGTAATTAGTCAGTTAAGATGAGGTCAGGCTGCAGTAAGGTTGGCCCTAATTCCATATGACTGATGTCTTATAAAAAGAGGAGAAGAGACACCGGGCAGACACATGGGGGTGGTGTGAGGAATGTCATCTGAGGCATTGAAATGCTGCAGCTACAAACCAAGGGACACCAAGCATTACCAACCACCACCAGAGAACAGGAAGAGGCAAGGAAGGATGCTCCCCACAGGTTTCAGAGGACTAAGTCCATGAAGACACCTGACTTTGAACTTCTATTCTCCAGAATAATGTAAGTAAAGAAAAATCTCTGTTGTTTCCAGCTACCCAGTTTGGGGTACTTTGTTGCAGCAACCTTGCACATAAAGAAGCACCCTGCCTTGTAGACCTTTGAGATAGACCAAGTAAGTGGAAAATCCCTGGAGTTGGGAAGGGGCAACTAATGTCCTTTTGTGGGTTTTCCCACTTCCACTCTCCTGTCACTGTGAGTGAATGATCCCAGTTCTGATAATGATGCCAGGGCTGATGCTGCTGACTCCCTTCCACAGCCACACTTCCCACTTCTGCTACCAAACCAGACTTCCTGTATTGCTCAGGTAGGGCCCCTCTAGTTTTGCAACCACATACACCTTATGCATTTGGAAGGATGCTCCTCTGATTGGACCCATCAAACCCAGTTAGCTCTGCCCATCTTGTTAGTGAGACTTATTTCAAAGTTCAGAAATCTTCTAGGCTTTACCATCCACATGCTAAGCCCAAACAGGAATCTTGCATCCTGCCCTAATCAGCTGAAAGGAAAAAGTAAGTGATTCATCCACCAACTCAAAAAAAATTAGGTTTGGTGGCTTGTGCTCTCATAATTACCAACACTCACTAACATCCCAACAATGGCATCACTGGTGAGTCCATGATGTGTGGTAGTTTTTCCCTGTGCTTCTCTTCCCCCTTCTTATTTCTTTCCCTCAGTATATACTGGTGGGTGGGCACATTTTCAAACATTTCTTCTTATTCAAGTTGAACTTGGTCTTAACATCTTTTCTAACCTTCTGTATGATTCTATCCATATGAAGTTCAAGAACAGGCAAACCAGTATCATGCCATTAGAAGTGGAAAGAGAGGCTCCCTTCAGTGGGTGGCTGGGGAGATTAGGAGAGGGTGTGAGGGGGCTGCAGTCTTTCTTGAGTTTGGTGCTGGTCACACAGATGTGTTTATTTTATAACATTTGGGATTTATGCACTTTTCAGTGTCTATGTTGGATTTCAGTGATTTTTTTTTTTTTTTTTTTTTTTTTTTTTTTTTGCAGAATTAAACCCTGGAGAATTAAACCCAGGACCTCATACCAAATTATCACTCTACTGCTGAGGCACAACTTTCATCAATTAATTATATTTTTAGGATGCTATTTTGGCTCACACTGATTCTGATACCCTTATTTCACAACACTGTTTCCACTTGAGTTCATCCTAAAACATTGCTTCTTGGAAAGCTGGACTTAATAAAGGATCCAAATCAGTAACATCAGAGTGGTAACCTAGACCCCAGCTACTAGCCATTGCCCTGGATCCCGTCTGCCTCCCTGCCCTTCACACTACGGCACCACTCTCTAGGAGTGAATGGTCATTTCCTGGTACAAGGTTTTAAACAATTACTTCTAATTGTTTTTTCAAATGTTCTTAGAAAAAAGGTGTTCCTCTTTCACATGAGAAGACTTAAGGCCTGTCTTACGGTGAGCTGGGCCCTTTGAATATTCAACCTCTAGCTTACATGATGTCCCCATACCCCAAATCACAACCGATTACCTTGAACTGAATTTATTAAACTGATGGTTTGCGTGAGCAAAGGTATCACAGTCAAAGGCAAGCCGTAAGCAAATGACCAACTGTTTTCCCATCTGCTCACATCCTGCAATGGCCTTTGTGGGTATTTACCTGCAATACGTTTAAAGGGGTCGTGAATAGACAAGAGGCACTTTTCAGGGAACTGCTCATTTCACATTACATCACATGGCACTTCCATTTCAGTTCCAGAAGAAACAAACAAAAACCTTAAGAAACGCATCTACAGACAAATGCCACCTATTTTGGGTGTCCTTTTGCTCACTCTTGAAGCCAGGACATGTAAAGACACCGGCATGATAAAATGCAAAAAATTATCAAAACCTTTTCATTCCTTTTGTAATTCTTGGTCAAAGATCAAAACAGACCAAAGTTTTCTCAAGTGGAGACTGCTTTCGTGAAGAAAGCTTCATTCATCGTCCTCTCTACAAACTAAGCTCTGTGGCTGGTTTAAAAAAATACTGTTCAGAACATTTAAACTTTATCAATGGAGACAAAAATGTTCAGGTACCACCCAATTCAAAGGAGCCGGTGAGGAATTTGGACATGGAGGTGCAGCTGTCCAGACCAGATCCTTGAGGGAAGAGCATTTGTTCTTAAAGAATGAATAGGATTTTAAAGGTGAAACTGGGAGATGGGTTCAGTGGTGCATGCCCGTAATCCCAGCAGCTCGGGAGGATGAGGCAGGAGGACTGTGAGTTCAAAGCCAGCCTCAGCAACTTAGCAAGGCCCTAAGCAACTCAGTGAGACCCAGTCTTCAAATAAAATATATAAAAGGGCTGGGGATGTGGTTCAGTGGTTAAGTGCCCCTGAGTTCAATCCCTGGCA
>JAJEJO010000487.1:0-17044 GCA_020662805.1 Glaucomys volans
CAAGTCAGGGTGCCTCGAGAGTTTGCATGCTTGACAAGCATCCAGATAACCCAGTCAAGAGGTCGACAGCCAACCTGCCCATTCATTACTCATTTGGTTATCAGCAGGTGTGTATCTTGGGTGATCATGTGCCAGGTAGCATTCCAGGTGGCTGTGGATAGGGTGCTCACCCCCATGGAGCTCACCAACAGAATGCACCAGGCACAAAAGCACATGTATCACAAATGGCCAGGCCACAGGAAGAGATATAAAGAAGTAAGAAACAGGGTAAGAATATGGAAATGAATCATGAGAGATCTTCCTGGGAAGATGATATTTAGGAAATAAAGGCAAAAACAATGTCAAGGAATCTTTGATTCAAATTTGGCCTTCTCTAATGTGAACCACACAAATGAACACATTTTATTGTGGTCACCTTTAGTGTTGTTTTATTATATTCATGGAAAACTTTGATTTCCCAACCAATATGGTAGACCTGGTTGAGGCTCGAGGATATCCCAAGCTCAGTGTTTTCTGAAAGTTGTTTTTAATCCCCATGATAATGCTGCAAGGGGGTGTATCACTCCCATATTGTAAATAAAGAGAGCCATGAAGAGGTTACATGGGCCCATCATTAGTAAACGACCACCATTGGCTCTTGTCACTATATCCTGCAATGGTGTGAGTATGAAGATGCAGACGTCATTCATTTCCAAAGGCCAGCCATATTTAAAGAACCAATTCTTTCATTACTGTTATTCACCTTCATAATATTGCCACACCTGGTGGTTTAGCATCCTGCTTACACATTCAAACCCTGTGGGAGTAGGGGCCAGGCTTTCAGAGTCTTCTCAGATGGATCTGATGGGCAATGTCAGGTGCCACTGGCTAGCATTTTACTCCAGGATGAGTAGATATTTTCTGGGAACCAATTGGAGCTCTGGTCCAGAATGGAGATACAGAGGGTCACTGTGAGCCAGCACTCTTGAAATGCATGATCCTCAGAATGACTAATCTCTCAAAAGTTAGAGACATACCAACCCATTGGTCCATTGGTGGGCAGTCAGGAGACATGGTGGAAGAAACCCCTGGAGTCCACACTGGGTTGGAAACCCAGCTCTGTCTTCTACCTCTGTGATTTTGGGTGACATACTAAAGCATTCAGGACACTTACCATTGTCAAGAAGGCAGGTGCATCCCCAGCTTGTACTTTGTGTTTGCTCTCTTGAAAACACCATGCCCCACCAAGGAGCACTGGGTGAATCCCAACAGACAGAAGCACTCAGTGTCTCATTCACTAATCATGACCACCTTATGTTTCTAGTATGAAAAAAATAGAAGAAAATAGTACTGCATTGAGGGAACACAAATCCAGACTCTACCTTCTGAAATTATTCAACCTCAGATGGAGTACCCTCTCTGGGGGAAACTAGAACTATCCTTTTTATGCATTCTCTGTGATCACTTTGGACCCAATAATGCTTGCTACAGCCCTTGGTCCAGTAAAGTTTAGGAGGGGAAGAAATGAAGTGCAACTCCAGCCCGTTCCCCTCTTCTCCCCTGAACCTCAGCTCCGCACGGCTGCCCACCCCCATCAGGCGGAGTCCCCAGTCTTCTTGTTCTCTCCCTCTCTCTCCCCATCTGAAACAATTGCTGGGACTTCCTGTTTCAGGGAGCTGTAATATTTGCCCAACGATGAGCTGCATTCTGCAGTTTGTTAACCAAAATGGGAAGTGACAGATTCAATAAAAGGAAATCTCTGTGCCAAGGAAGCAGGTATTATTTCTCCCCTCACTCTCCCTCTCTCCGTCTCTAGATGACTCTGTGCCCGGAATCCACAGACTCCGAGCTTACGGACATGCCAAAGCTTCCTACTGATCCATGTCCAACTAATTTGATCAGAAGAGAGACTTTTATTCCCCGTTGTTCCTCCCAGTAGTGTTTAGTTGATGTGACGGAGTGCCCGGAAGTCACCCCTAGCCTCTGCTGACTGCTAAGGAAGAAGGAGGGATGGATAGGATCCTGGGTCCATCCTGGGGTAGGGAGGGGGCCCCATGGACCAGATGGGTCTATTATAAACAGATATGGTTGGGGAGGGGTGGAACTACATGGTCCCTCCTTGTGCAGGACAGCCTTCTGGTCTTTATCAATGATGCACTTGGGAAACTACTAGTTCTTCAAAGCACCCATTCATTGAAAATCAGAAGATCCTTATGATAATAGACATACTTTTAATCTCCATGAAAATGCTAGAATAAAAGGTAACTCAGCCTTTTGCATGTTTTCATTTATCCACATTTATTTGGACACTAGGTGATAATGACAATGAGGCTGCTGATGATCGTGCATGCATCAAAGTCCTGCTAAGTGCTGGAACTGTCATAAGCACATAGCACATATTATCTCATTTAATCCCCAAACAACCCTTTGGAGGAGGCAGCATTTCTATTCATGTTCTATAGCAGAAAATTGGGGCCTAGAGAAATTGCTTGTCTGAGGACTCGTGACTGGCAGGTTGTGGCCCTGGGATTCCAGCACAGGACTCCAAACTTGAATTTTCTATAGACTTTTTCTAGTGTTTGAGGTCATTGTCCATTTCCATCCAGTTGTAGGAAATAATGCAAGGAGATGATCACACTTTCCCTTTACTGCTTTGTCCCTACCGGGGACACTGTGTAATTGTGGTACCACATCGCCACTAGGACCTTGACGTTGAGGCTGTTCATCCACCTGGTTCTGATTTCACCAGTTTCCCATGCACTCTGGTGCATGTGTGTGTGTGCGCACGTGCGTGTGTACTGCTCTGTGTTCCTTCCTGCTGCAGTCACCACTCGACACGCCGGACCTTGTGTCTGCAGGACCTCAGGCTTCATGGTCGCAGCTACCCCAACGTCAGGCACCCACAGGTCTGTCCTTCCCTCTACAATATTTTTCATTTTGAAAATCTTGTCTGGGAACCATGTGAAGATTCTGCACCAGTGCATGTTATAAATCAGCCCTGGACGGAGCTGGGCACCCCTCTTGCTTCTCCTGTTCAGTGGCCCAGTCATCTCCCATCTCCCTTGTGCAGCAGCTGTGCAGGGCCGAGGAGGTCAAGATTAGACGCACTGGGCACACCTGCATGCAGGCTGCTCACCCCACACCACCACTCACCCCCAGGCAGGCTCCAGAGGCCACCGTGGAAATTCTCCAGGAGAGTCTCAGTCACATTTGAGCACTGGAGGCCAGATGTCCTATGTACTCTCTGTCCATCCTCGCTCCTTCATCCCTAACCCAGCCTCTCCCTCCAGGTCAATGTGGACCCTTGCCCACTCTGAACCTGAAGACAGACTTCAGGGGTCACTCAGTACTGTTGTCCCTTGGTGTCAAGGGAAGTTGGTTCCAGGAGCTCCCACAAATAGGAATCCAGGGATGCTCGAGTCTCCCATGTAAAATGCTGGAGAGTGAGCATATAACCTACACCTGGTCACCGGTTCACTTTAAGTCACTTCCAGATTATTTATAACACCTCATACAATGCAGATGCTATGGAGAATATTGCTGTCCTGTATTGTTTAGGAAATAATGATAAGAAAAAAGTCTGGCCATGCTTAGAATAGGTGCTACTGCTTCCAAATATTTTCCATCAGCAGGTGGTTGACTCCACAGATGTAGGACCCAGGGATACAGAGGATCAGCTAATTTCTACCCAGAGGCCCCCTTTTCCATAGTAGTTTAAGGTTTAAACAGAAGAAGAGGTTTGCCTGGAGTAAATCAGGTCTTCCCATAAATACCAGATGGGATCATACCCCGTGTGTGGTTGGTTGGGGGGCTTCTCCCCAAAGTTCACAGGTGAGGTATCTCCTGACATCTCCTATGGCAGACGACCTGGGCTCCTACCCATGCCACACTGTGGGGAGGCCCTCCCAGCAAGGGAGATGACCCTTCTCCTTTGGGGTGTGAGTCAGGCCTCAAGCTGGAGACGGCATCATGCGACTGTGCCACTGCCCCCCAATCTTCCTTATGCGACATCATCGACATTGTCGTCAGTGTGTGGTCAGTACTGTTGGGTGTGAAGGGCCAGGCCAGCCTTTGGAGGAACTTCCCTTTACCACAGGGCACTCTCAGCTTCATCCAAAGTTTAGAATTGGAGAGTTTTTATCTTCTTGTAAGCCCAGAAAAAGTGGTGTTGAAATCATTCAGTATCTAGAGGCCATACCTAATGTCCTCCTTCTCTCTTTCTTCTTATCCATGTCTCTATCTCTTTCTCTCTCTCTCTTCCCCTCTCTCCCTTTTTCTCCCTCTTCCTCCCTCCCTCTCCCCTCTCCCCCTCTCTCTTTCATTTCTCTCCCCTTTTCCTCCTTCTCTCCCTGGTAAAGGCAGCCTCTGAACTCCTAGAGACCCTCTCCAGACCCTGGAGATTTTCACCATGTCTACCAGGTGGCCATCTTGCTCCCCCTGCCCGATGCAGCTGCCTGATCTTTCCCTCCAGGCCTCATATCCTGGCTGGGCAGTCAAGAGGCAGAAGAGCTCTTTAATTTCTAGAGCCCCTTCCCTTCCTCTCAACTGAGTTCAGGAAACCCCCCTTGACCAGGCTCTACACCCTCTGCCCCACTGGTGGCCGAGGAGGAGCAGACCCCAGCTCGCTCCTTGGCTCAGGGCCTCCATGGCCCCCGGTGGGCAGAGGGCATAGAGCCTGGTCAGGCCCACGGTGGCTTTGTCTTTCCTGCACCTGGGAGTAGTACATCTGATTACCCTGGTGGATGCCCTGGCCTGTGCAGGCGGGGACCTCCTGCCTAATTAACCGGTGATAAGAGGGGCCCTGCCCTTTCCCCTCGCCCATCTCCACAGGACAGTTCTTTTATCTTTCCTCAGAACTGACCTGCTCTCCCGACCCTCCAGCAGCCCTGCTTTGTCTGTCTAACTCTCGAGTCTTTGTGAGACTGTTAATTTTCCGTGGCACCTCCTATCTGCTTGTAATTAACACATCGAACACTGAAGAAATAGTTCTGCTTTTTCCAGATGCCTAATGGAGCCATGCTTTCCTGCACTGATTATACCACTGTATTCTAGCAATCTGGGTTGACCTGAAAGGATCTTTCTTTCCCTTCTTTCCTTCCCTTTTTTTTTCCTTCTCTTCCTCCCCCACCCTTACTTTCTGTTGTTTTGGTTGGAAGAACAGGTATGGTTTTGGTACCGGGTCTGGGCAGAAAAGAATGGAATCATTACATTCTTGCAAACACTGCAGGTCATCAGTGTTTCTTTTCATCCCCTTTAAAGTAACAAACGAGGGTACATTTGTTGTCCTTCTTCCCTGCTCGGCATTTGACAACTCTTTGTTAGATGTGGGAATGTCTGCTTTGGCTAGATGCTCTCCCTCTAATCTAAATATTCTGCCTTGGTAATTACACAGATGGGCACATGACCCCTTCCACAGAGTGCGGAATCCTCAGCAGATTGTAAGTAGCCTCCCGTCCTATTAGATTTTAAGGAAGCTAAACCCTTGCCTTCTCCAGACGCAAGACACGGAATCTGTTTATCATTTTATGCTTAGGCTTAAGATTTAAGCTGTAATGAATACGGGTTCAAAGAGATCGAGGTATAAGAAGGAGGTTGGTAGTTACGGCAATAAAAACAGGAGCAAAGAGAGCAGCTTTTGTGACGGGCTCCGGCTGGAATAATGATGATAGAATGGTCTAAATCGATACGTCTCTTGTCAGGACCCATGTCTGATGTTTGAATCAACCAGGCCTTTTCCGCCGGAGCTTTCCTCGAGAATACTGAATTATTTATTATTTGTATCTTTTTTTTTCCTTTTCTTTCTGATGATTTTTTTTTCCCTCTGACTTAGTAAAATTTGTTTTTCATGCTGCCAGTTTCCATGTTGTCTACTCTTTGATAAATAGCAGTAATTGGGCATATAGCCGAAGTCGTGTACAAATGTATGACTTCAATTACATCTGGAGCATTTTTTCTTTATATTGATTTTTTTTCTCATAAGATCTGTTCTCTGTGGCCCATAGTGCCGAGTGCTGTGAAGAATTATACTTTGTCCACGTGCGTCAGCATGTACTCCCGAATCTCTGTATCTATGTTAAAAAAAAAAAAAAGAAATGGGGTCCTGCCTTCCATGAGGCTGTCACACCCTGACTCAGGCCTTCCCCTGACCAGGTCTCCTGACTCTTGCCTGTTCTTGCACCTGTGAGGCTTCTGTGGCTGGTTTTCCTTGTCAAAGTTAGGACCAAGACAGCGACGATGAGTTTATTGACCAGGAAAGTTATGTGTAATAAAAACTGTGGAGTATAGTTCCTATGTCTAAAAAAAAAAGAGAAAAAAAATGAAATGAGAAGGAACTGTGGGGGGATCTGTATTGTAATAGATGCTTTAGAAAATACTTCTATTGGACTCGTTATTTCTGACTTGAAATGTCTCCTATTTGTGATTCTTAAACTACATGTATTTGTACTGTTTTTCCCCCTGCTTAATGGGCTCTTGCACAGATAAGATTGTCCACTCTTGTGCACCAATGCATACACCTATTTCCAGGGTTTAACCGCAGTCCCAGGGTGTGGCGGTAAAGGCTCCAGCAGCAGCGACGTTGCCAGGTACAGCCAAGTTTTCTAAGGCAGGACCCGATCTCTGACAATTCCAGCAACTGCTCTGATGGAATTGAACCTACAAGTTGGAGAGATAAAACATTGGAAGCTCCCAGGGTGTGAAATCGGTCACAGCTTCCACATCAGTTTCCCCCCCTCCCCCAAGCATCCCATGCCATGTCCCCACTGGCCAGGAGATGGCCTCCCCCAAAGGGGAGCCACACAGATGAAACTCCACGTTGTGCCTTTTGTGGCTGCGAGTTTCTGTGCCACTGCATCCTGCCGCTGTCAGCACTTTTCCCAGAGAAGGAAAATATCATGGGATGCTGAATTCTATTTTTTTTTTTTTTTAAGGGCATGTAAAGAGAGGGTGTTGGTTTTTTGAAAGCTTTTTTGAAGGGGAAGCGGGCACTTAAAAGACATTTCCAGGTAGGGTGTGTAGGCATGTTATTTTATCTCATCCCCAGTCCCTAAAGCCACATCTGTCTCATTTTATTCAGAGGGAGAAAATAGGATCAAACTGCCTGAGCATCTGAGTGATAAAGGAGTTCCACTCCCAGTTATTAATGCTGCAGGTGATGGGAGCCGGGACTTAAAGAGACAAAGAGAAATTGAGTTGGTGCTAGCTGCTCCTCTGCCCGGGACCACACCGTGTTTCCATGTGTGCGTCCTCCCATGCGTGAGTCCGTGTGCATGCGTGTGCACACGGGCAAGACGAGCCCTGATCCACCTGCCTCTCCCACCAGTGGGCTTCTGGGCACGGCGCTCCACAACAGGCTTATTGTTTTAGATTTCCTTTCCTATCGAGTAGGTGTCTACCCGTGCCACCCACACGGGAGAGCAAGTGGGCTGTGAAATATATTCATTGTTCGAGAGGGGAAATGGCGGCAGGCGGCGGAGGTAATGATGTCCGACAGGCAAGGGAGGCCGCCAACATTACCTGCATTATTTCGGTTGCCTTTTTCATTATAGGTTCGGGAAATAGGCAGCAATTCGATTATGGCATGATTTGGGGTGGAATTGCTTGCACTCCCTGACCCCGTCACAGGGGGATCAAATGAGGAGTCAGCTCAAATAAAGTTTATAGTGCATTAACTGGACGGAGCAGTGCCTTAGCCACCCAGCCCGATCTCTCCTCTTCCAGGGTTTGTAGCTGCAGCCCTGATCTCTCTGAACCTCAAGGCACGGGGAGGATTGGCTGGGATGTGGAGGACTGAGCAGAGGCAACCAATGGTGTCCAAACCCCTCCCCTTCCATGTGCAGCTCGGCGCCTCTGCAGCCCGGGCGAGGCAGTGTGATTAATAACACCGAGGGAACCTGCTTGTTGGATTATTAATTTCCCATCCCCTTTGCCTTGGTTTGTTTTGTTTTGTTTCTTTTTTTCCCCTGCACATCTTCCTGATGCTTTTCCTTCTGTCTCTTTTCCTTTTGCCTCTTGCCAAGCCCCTCCATCCCTCCCCTTCCCTCCCGGGCCCACCCCTTTGCCCATGGAGCTAACCACTAGCACCTCACACTGACGCCTGGCCGCCCAACCTCGTGCTGCTGGCTTCACACCTGGGGTGAGTTCCTCTCTTCCCACGGGGGAGTCTGTCTCTGGAGGCAGGAGAGAGAGGGGCGATGGCGGGGACAGAGAACGGGAATAGCTGGCTCCTGGGGAGTTTGAGCCCTGTTCTCTTTTGAGAACAGCCTTGGCCTTCTGTAAGGAGTGACCCCCAAACCAAGACCAGTTCACTGAGGAACTGGCCCCCACCCCACCCCAGCTGCTGCGGTTCACCGATCACATCTCCTCTTGCTGGTTCTGGACACAGTGCACGTTGCAAAACAGAAAGAGAAAAACAAGGGAAGAATGGCAGGTAATTGCACGGTGTTGGTGCTGAAAGGGACTCGGGGTGCCAGAGCGTCATCTGACGGCAGCTCTGTGGAATGAAGGGAAGGGGAGTCTTGGGGGCCTCTGGAGTACCTTGGGAGTTGGGGACACTTTACTTCAAAACTTCCATCACCATCTGTACCCCTGATTTGCCAGGCATGCTTTCAGGCTCCTGGAAAGGAGTGTTTCTGGCCAAACGTGGGCACAGACGGACACTGGCAGTTGCGGCTTGTGCTGTTTCTCTGGTGCATGTGATTTGGGGGACTCTGGGTTTGATTCGCTGACCTGCTCATGTGTCTGGTTGCTATAAAAGGAACAGAGGAACAGGCAGAGCAGTCTCCAGGCTGCACCGTCCTTCCCTGGGTCTCTCCGCATCTGTCTTGGAGGACACCTTCCTGCCACTTCAAAGCTCCCCCCTCCTGAAAATCAGCATAATTAGATAGCAGAAGGGTGGGAGGAGGATAGGCCTTGTTTACCCAAGCTGTCTCTACCGCATGTCCATTTCGCTGAAGGAAATCTTTTCTTTTAATCCCAAGCAGCACCCCCCCCCCCTTTTTTTTAAAGATTACCTTGAAGTACCAAGAAACTAATGGGATGAAGAACTAAAGGAATTTGACAGTAATTGTTCTCTTTATTTATGCAACTTAAGCACAAGGCAGGAAAAATCTTGCAAGCTGATTATTCCCTTTGGTTTATTCTGAGTCTCGGTATGTGTGTTTAAAGCACTTGGAGATTCTTAAGTAGTGAATTTTGAGGGGAAAGAATTATACCATGACATAGGGACTTCTATAATAATAGTTATTTGCTATAGTTTTTTTTTTTAATTTGGGGAAAACATGCACAAATAGAGCTGCCCTCATTTTTACTTACGGAATTTACCCTCAAATTTATTTTTTCCAAATATGATCTCACTTGATATTTATATTACACCTGCCCACAATGTACCCGCTGACCGTGTGTTAATTTCATCTTCTACTTAGCACCTGCCGTAATAAAGAAAGAAAGGTTCACATGATATGGACATGATTTGGGCCGTGGCATTATCCTACAAATAAAAACAAGTGAGCAGAGCCAATGGGAGCCACCAGGCTATCACCTTGAGTCTCAGGTTAATTTTTCTTCAGGTTCTGGGTCTCCCTCTGGGAATAGCAAATGTGATTTTGACCACTCATGGGGTAAAATTGGAGAGAAACACAGGAAACATTATGTTCCAAAACCAACAAGGTACTTTGAAGTTTGGGCACGAAGAAGAATGCTATTTTAGGTAGAGGTGATACCAACACAACCTACAACGATTATTATTTTGAAATAAAAAGAGTTTTAAAAAATTAGTGCACTGCTTGCAGCTAGTGTTAATTTTTATTTTTTATTTTTTCAGGCAAATGTATATACTGTTGAGAAATAATCTCACTTGGACATTTAGAGAAGAAAAGTAAAACTGCATTTTAAAGTGTATTTTGGTACAGCATGCTAGAATTTTAACATCGCGTTGTGCTTCATTTAGAACGTGCAGATTTAATGAGAGAAGCAGGGTTTGAATTTTTATCTTTCACAATGACTTTATAAGCCTTCCATGGGAAAAACTAAGACTTGATAGGTAATAAGTAGTTCAAGTGGCTTTTGCAGAATCCTGCCTTCTTCCTCCTCTTCTTCATTTCTTCCTCTCCCTTCCTTTCTCTCTTCCAGCAAATCCTGTAATAGGAAACTTTTTCAAAACCTGCTTATATTTGAGAAATTTCAAAGGCGAGGAAGCCCTTCTTTGAAGGACTTAAAATTACATTTATATCTGAATGAGTCATGTTCCAACTTTAAATATCAGCTTATTTCTGTCCCTCTCTCTGTTTGGTCCCAAAGTTTTGGAATCTTTCTTCCGAGAGGACATGAATTCCTCTCTTCCATTCTGTTTCCAAACTTTACCAGATAAATATCTGAATACGATGAAGTTGTTAAGCCCTGAGGATGAGCTTTGAAAATAGATAGCAGTTAACCTAGTTGGTCACAAGCTCCAAACATTTGGAAAGGATTCTTCCTCCTTTTCAAAAAATCCTCTCTTGAACTGGGGCGAGAGAGCCTTCTTTCCAGCACCCCCCCACACACACACTGTTGTGTAACAGTTCTTAAAATACCACCTTGTTAATTGTTTCTATTTCACACGGATATTATGCAAACAGAGATAAAGAAAATGAATCTTTTTCCCCCACAGAGCTTCCTCTCGGATTCTCTGTGTTTACACAAACTTGCTATGTTCATGAGCTCTGATCGATTGTTTCTGCACATTCTTGTTGGTTTCTTCAAAGCGACATCTGGGCCTGGGATGTCAGGAGAGACCCATTGAGGCAAAGCCCTATTAATAGCAAGGCTTATCTCATTTAGGGGGGTAATCGTTTAATATGCACAAGGAAAAGCTGCTGCGTGTGGGTCTGGGGCACCCTGGCCTGGGCTGGAGCCACACCTTCCCAAGGCACACAGGGCTGCAAAGAGCTCTGAAGGAAGTGATTAGGGAGTCATGACCGCTTTACAAATTGAGTCTTTTTTTCTGATTGACAGTGATCCTAGCATTGTCTCCCCACTTAATCCTCGAGAGCAATTTGCCTATAGTTGCTGCTAACAGGAGGTCATTAGAGGGGAGTTGCCAGTCCCCACTTAACACCAGCTCAGGGGCACCTCCAGCCCTGGCGAGGGAGTTGAGTCCCTGTTTGCCCACTGGCTCACTGCCTCTGGATGCCTTCGCCCAGCTCTTAGCTAATGATAGTTTTCAAGCAGCAGCATGAGTGTCTGAGCAGCAGTAGATATCTGGCTTCCTGCACACCTGGAGGGGCAGAAAGGAGAGGGAGAAGGCTCTAGCCCTTCAAACCGGGTAAATGCACCAAGAGAGAGGTCTCTTCCAACAAGGTTGGGCGTGCGCACTGCTGGATGGCCGAGTTGGTCTTGTGGGTTGACACCAAGAAGACTGCATGCTGCATGTTTTTCCCATCTCCCTGAAGGATCCAGGAACAGCAGCAGGACCAGGTCTCTGGTTAGAAGGCAGAGTGAAGTGCAGCCAGCAGAGGCTAGTTTCGACTTCACTGGGTCTGGGATGGGACCCTAGAATTTACATTCTAGCAAATTTCCAAGAGATGCTAGTACTGCTGGTCTGAGAACCTTACTTTGAGAACCCCTAGTGACGTTTGACAGGCTTGGCGTTTGCTCAATGTGAAATGTAGCCTCTCTCCCACCCCAACTGAGCGACTGTGCATGGCTCCCCATGATCTTTAGGAGAAGATCCCATCTGTAACTGAGTTCTAGGACCTTTCAGAATGTCACAGTTCTTGGACTTAAAAGGATCTCCTATAACCTACATCTGTTTACAGGCTGGAAACTTTTCTCCCTCCCTTTTCTCCTCTGGAGGGTTTTCGCCCATGTTTTAAGTGGTTGTCCAAGCGTTATGTCTTCTGGGAGATGCAGCGCCCTTGTCATTCCCTCCAATTTGAATCACTGCAGTTTTTTGTGGGCACTTGCATGATGAGTGCATCTTGCAGCGATGGTATTGTTGCCCCTCCTCACCATCAGGGATCCTTCCTGACAATTGTGTTTCTCCAACACCCAGGATTGTGCTCGGCATGTAGTAATCAGAGTGGTCTTTTTATTGAAGAGGCAAAGTCTTGTTTGAAACAAATCTAGTTTTTAAGAATCAATGTCCTACTGTTAAAGACCAGATGTTCAAAGGGGATAGCCTGCGTTTGAAGGTCAACAACCACATATGAGGGTTTGGTTTGGTTTTTTACCTTGAAAGCAACTGCTTCCTCTGAGACTCAGTCTTACCCATCTTTATAATGGGAAAAAACAGTGACGGCTTAACGATGGCTGCAGCAGCAGTGGTAATAGTAAGAGCAATTCCACAGCGGCCCTCTCGGGGGGTGAGGAAGTGCACAGCACACCCTGGCACGCTGCAGACTTGGGGATACTCCTCTGGCATCTCCTGGTGCTAACATGATGAGCGATATCCTGGGAACTGGAGCCAGCCGAGGGGAGATCTTCCACTGGGCAAAGCCAACACCCCATCCCCTCTGGCTGCTCAGGACCTGCTCACCCACCCCAGCAGGCTGACTTTTTTTCTGGAATCCCCAGGGCTTTGCACAAGTGGCTGCCTCTCCTTCCCTCTCCCCTCTCCTCACCAGCTGTTGATGTAAACACAAGCGCTTCCTCCTGGAAGCGCTTTCTGGGCAGCCCATCTCAGCAGCCCAGGCCTGTCCTTCTCCTTTTCTGCTCCAGCGCCCCTTCCTCTGTCACACGTGCAGTGCTCTGCAAAGATTTTATGTGCATTAAACTTTTCTGTCTCTGAAAAGCTCCAGGAGGCCAGGAGGACCCCTGTTTGGTCCTGCTTGTTCCCTCAGAGCCTAGTATAGCTCATAGCAGGTGAGCAGGAAATGTCACTAAATGGATCCAGAAAGGAAGAGGGGATCTCACCAGAGCTGCCACGTAACCACTGTGGACTCAGCAAGGGGGATAGCGTATCTTCCCCTTGATGTTGGGAAAAGGAGGAGTTCTGTGTCTCCCTAGACCCTGGCTTTTCTTTCTTTTTTCTTTCATTGATCCAATTAATAATTATTGCAATGTACTATGGTCAGACTCTCTCTAGAAGTCAGAGAATTGATTGGTATCCACAACACATGCAACCTGTTCCACTGATTCCTTGCCTTGCCCGCCCCCCAACACCTGGGCTCCTCTGTGTCAGGAGCCATTCGTTATCCTAGTATTGCTGAGTGCCCAGCACGAGTCCTACAAAGGGTTGGTGCTCAACAGAACTTGACTGCATGAATGGATTCGGTTCCTTCCCCTAATGTTGCTAATGTAGCCCACTTGAATATTTTTGAATAAATACTATTCGCTGTAACTATTCACTAACTATTGTAGCCTCATGTCTTTGCCTATAGCCATTCCAGCTTGGGGAGGTGTTACCTTTCTGTTGTTCTTTATTCATTCCCAAAGGCAAAGCTGTGACATCTTGCAGTAGACAATGTCTCAAAAGAATGTCCCCCATGAATTAAAAATGGTGCCCAACCATTCTGTGTCTCATTGTCAGCTGGCATCGTGATATGGAGTAGGACTCTAGGCCTGGAGTTCTCTGACCAGGGTCCACATCTGAACCTTGGAAGCGTCTTTACTTGTAAGAAGGAGGTGACAACAGGGCTGGGTCATCATGAGCCTTCAGCGATATGTGTGATGTGTCTGGAAAAGAATCAGACATAGAAACATGCCAAAGAACATTAGCAAGCAGCAGAGCTGGGTCTGAGGCAGCAAGTCTGCCTTCCTGTTCAGAGCACCCAGTTACTAAGGAATTTGCTCCGCATGGGAGACCCTTCCCCACCACCCAGTTCCCATGTCCCTTCAGGGCTCCTTTCCAGTTGACGCAGAGGCCACACTCATGAATGCCTCTGCCTCCCACCAGGTGGTACCGAGCCCCCTTGTCCCTCCACTGGCTTTTCCTACTTTTCCACTGTGGAGGGGTTGTCATTCCAGCAGTGGTTCAAATGAGTCCCCAGACCCCGACAGGAGGTCCACAGTGCATCTGTCCTGGAGGCCATGGCCAGATCAGAGGCTAGCCTGGGAACCAGGGCTTGAGGCTGGTCTGGGGCCTTTCCCTTGGGCAGAAGCAGCTCAGAGCAGCATGTTCTCACCTCTTGACTTGGGTTCTTGCTTTGAAGGGGGCTGTGACTCCAATGGTGGGCTGGAACCCTGGGAGAAGGGTGGACTTTGGGATTCTGGAAGGAAAAAAATCTCTGTACAAATAACGTTCTGAGCAAAGTTTCCTCTGTAACTCAGTTCATCTTGACAGTCAGAAATCAGGCCCTATGTCCAGAGGAAAGTGCTTTTGGGAATCTGACTAACGTGTAGCACGGCTACTGAGGCTAGGGAAACAGCACCTCCAAGGTGCAGGATTCAGGCATAGGGTTCTGTGAGGGACCGGATCATAATCATTCTAGACTTCATGCCATGTGGTCCCTGCCACATTTGAGTGTGAGTGCAGCTGTGAACACACTTAAATGGAGGAGTGTGAGTTTCTGCCAATAAAACTTTATTTAGAAGGACAGGTGATTGTATGGGTTAGACGAACTTGAACCAGGGCATTTGGATGCACATGTTGGGCTTCATGTCTTGTATTTCACGGGACATGCAATTGCCTGTTCAAAGGTCAAGGATATTTGAAAGTTAGAGCATCCATCAACTCATGCTCCCCAACTGCTGGCTGAATGCACATTCTCAGAACCCCTCAGTGGACCTGCGTGGGGTTCACTAGTTCAACAGCCCAGCAAGGCTGTGAGCAGTCCCATTTTAGAGATGAAGAAACAAAGGCATGGTGAGGTTCAGGGGCTCTTACTTCTCGGTCAAGCCCTGGAAGGGCACAGGGGCTGAGCTCTGACTCCAGGTTCAGGATGTCTCTCACTGAGACATCTAGAAAAGTGCTCAGCATCCTTGTGGGCATTCTCTCAAGGCATCATGCCATCTCACAACACCAGAAAGAACCCCCGAGAAGCTGGAGCCCAGGGCCCTCAGACTTGAAGCAGGACCCATTTAATCTACCTCATGTTGCAGTTCCCCATTCGCCAGCATGCAATAAAAGCTCTGCCCTGAGCCTTGCTAGAATGTAAAGCTCTGTCCCCTCCCTTTCTGTTATATTAACTTAGTGTCCTTCTTCTCCAAAAGGGGAGCTCCCATTTTGGGGTGGGGGAAGGTCTTGCCCATCAAACCCCGTGGGAAGTGAGTCTTGCTCCTTGGCCCAGTGAATTCCAGGCTCTCTGGTGTCAGAATGGGAAAAGGATGTTAGGAGAGACAAAAGGATGCTGTCGGCGCGTTATTAATGTTAAAAATTGTTGACGTTCCACGCAGTGTGTTTTTCTAATTAGAGCCAAGCTGCAGAGTACCATTTCCATAATCAACATGGGAACGGCAACTCAGCGAAATTTCATGTATTTGCAATGAAACTGCTCCCCGGCAACATAAAAATGGCTTTTATAACATAAAGGCTGTAATTAGAATAAGTCAAATCAGTTGGAAACGATTAAGGCCAGAGTAGGCAAAGCTGCCTTCTAAATATTTGTCTGGAGATTAGTCTACTCCTGCAGCCCCGAGAAGCATCTTTGATTTACTTATACTGCTCGACCTGGCAAAGATAATCTTGCAGAAGGCAAATGAACCCAGATTTAGATGTGCTGGTCCACCTTTTCTGCAACTTGACAGGAGGCAGCCCATTGGAAGTGATGTCAGAAAAAAAAAAAAAAAAAAATAAGGGCACATTAGACAAATTGCTTAAAAAAAAAAACAACACTAGGATCATCAATTTAAATTCTTTTAAAATGTGCTGGGTCTTTGAAGCTTTTAGGATGCACTTTAAAAGTCCACGTGGAATAATTCCCTGCATGTCAATGCGACAGTTGATGCGCGTCTCATTGTATTTAAAATTATAGTTCTGAGATGGGACTTGCTACACGCTGCTTGTCTGACATCAGCTATTAAAATACAAGTAAATCTTGGCAGGTAGAAATTTAAAGAAGAAAAGATTATATAAGAAAAATCAGAATTGTTAATATTAATTTGCTAACCAGAGGACTTTGGCTATGGAGAGTCCCTGTGTCCCCTAATGAGGTACCGATGCAAGAATCGCTTCTCCCTTGCCAGGGATGGAGGTGGTGGTTATGGATGGGATGGCAAAGACAGAGAAAGTGATACTATGGATTTAAGCCTGTGGTTTGGGTTTTGAGACCAAAGTGGCCAGAAGGACAGTGAAGTTTCTTTTGATTACATTCAGACTAGCAGTTTAGCTCTGTGCTGGGATGGAAGAAGAAGGGAATGGAGGAGAAGGTTGGAGAAGGATTGCATCTGAGACGAGGCTGGTGCATCCCTGGACTCTTGCTCTCCTTTGGAAGGGGATAATTCATCCTGACAGGCTCCCCACTCATTTGTAAACCCTTCAGAATCCCAAACTTGTGTGCGTGCCCGCATTTAGCCATTGAAAATATAATCAGCCTAATGCATTCTCTTACTGAATTTTAAACCAGCCCATTAAAACTCCTTTAACGTGCTAAAGTCGGCTTCAGAGAGGGTTTCCATTTCATCTTTATTGAGCTGAGGCTATGGTTCTCTCTCCCCTTGCACCACGGTGAGCGCCTGTCAATAATTCAATAGCGTAGCCTTGACGGGCCCAAGCCCAACCTAGACTTTCAACGAGCCAAGCCGCTTGTCAAAGTCTGATGTGCTGTCAATGGCCGACTGATCTATACTGCATGAACCCCCCCTTGGCTCTTGATGTGTCCCTGGGAATAAAAAGAAAGCCATTTCAGAAGTCAGCCCAGTGAGAAGCACCTGTTTGTAGAGAATTTTTAATGAAGGCAGGTCGCCCCATGGTGGGGCGGAGTTCAGCAGAGGCCGCGGCACTTTGCTTTGTCCCGAGCGCAAGGTGTGCGGGCATGTGCGCACTCTGGGTGCGCAGAGAAGCCCATTCGGGGCACCAGGGAATGGCTGTCCTTGTCCTTCTGGCCTACTCTCCTTCATGCATGTCTTTGCACAACCCCTTGGCTTCACAGTTGAGGGAGACCTTGAGCTCAGGGATCCAGTTGAAGGAGCAACAGATACCGAGCGAGCGCAC
>JAJEJO010000487.1:17144-37361 GCA_020662805.1 Glaucomys volans
AGCACGTGCGCGCTCATGCTGGGCCCTCCATAGGACATCGTGAGTCTGTGCTGAGCGGAAGGATTCTATGAAAGGCAGGCAAAACCCCAGCCTCCCCTTTCCTTTTGAATGGAGAAAGTGGCATCTACTCTCTCTAAAAGGAGAACAAACCATTGGTATTCTTCTAGTCTGGGTACGATTTTTAACCCACAATCACACACCCTGTCCATGTCATCCCCAAACCTTGAAAGTCGGCACAAAAATGAGTTTTGCAAATATCGCCACCAAAAAAAAAAGGCAACTAGGATAACATGTAATCCATGTTTCAAATGCAGAATGTCTTGACTCCTAGCGCTGCTCCGTTTTCCCAGGGATGAATTTTAACTGGATTAAATCACAGTTTTAAAGCACCCTTCATGCCTGCGCCGCCTCTTTTGTGACTATATCTGCATTGCTAATGGACGTGTCTTCCTCACGCACACTCTTTCCTGAGCATCCACCTGCGAATTAACGGATTTCTCACTTGTCAAACTGGGGTGGTTGTGGAAGAGGTGACAATAATACAGATGGGAGGGAGAGGTGGTCATGTGTGAGAAACTAATAGGAAACTATTATTTTGGAATAGGTGGGTGGTGAATGCTCCCGTGCTGCTTACCCACAAATTAACCAAGCCATTTGCAGTGGGGCGGATCTTGCTGCTGGGACCTGGTGGTGTCCCTGGGTACACAGCGGAGGTTTTGCTCTGCTCTGGCTGTGGCATATGGGTTGGGACAGGTGGACATGGTAAACTGATACCGTGAGAAAGCAAGACTGCTCTTGAGCTGATGAGGGAAGGGAACAGAAGCAGAAAATGATGACAGTCATTTTAGGGAAGGAATCTCTCCCAGCTCATCTCCCCACCTAACTCTCCAACCCTGGAAATGGTGGGTCAGGTTCATGGAGGTGCCAAGAGCCAGAGGGTTAGTTAGGAAGGGTCTCAGCTGGGTCAGTGAATCCTTAGATCTCTACAAAGTTAAGATTTAGAGATTCCATTGTGAGTTCCATGCTTTTCATTTGGAGGGTTATTTAACTAATTCATTCATTCATTTATTTTTAGTGTCACACATTTTCCTGGAAAGTCTCAGGTGAACAAATGTATGGTAATACTGATACCTAGAGCTTGTCTGTTTGGGGTTGGAGGAAGGAAGGAAGATAAACAAAACTCAGGGCTTGGTCTCCTCAATTCCATCCCCTCCTCTAGAGTCCCCCTGTGTAGTGGCCCCCAGGGTCCAGTGTGGCCACACCCAGCAGAAGCCTCTTAAGGCAGGGGCAGACAAAGGGACCCGAGCAGCCCATGGGTTGGGGCAACTGTTCACTGGGTAGGAAACCAACCTCTTTTCTTTTTTAAATGAAACCCAGCTCAGGGAATTGATGCTGTCTGCAGGAGACTTGGCCATTCCACCTCTGGAAGTGCCTTTAGGTTAATAATCAATGTTTTAAGGAGAATCAGCATCAGGGGCTTTGGAAATAGTGGGTCCATGAGCATAGCAGTTCCATTGGAGATGGCTTCATGCTCATTGAAACTACAAGCTCTTCCTAATAAAGTTGATTTTTAAGGGACTGGGGGCATAGTTTTTCTCTGAGAGATCATTCCCTTGGCCCTCACTTTACGGAAGAGCAGAGAAGGACCTACGAGCTTGGTAGATGTACCAGGGGCCAAGCAGGTGATCAAACTAAGATGCGTCACCAAGTTCCTCCCAAGTTAGTACTTTATTCACATCAGTTGTTATAAACCTGAAATCTTCCTTTTTTGTTTGTTTGTTTCTCCCCTACAGTGTTTCTGCATCCTTTTGGTTATTAGCTGGCAACATTTAAAAATACAAAGATTTCATTTCACATCTAAATTTCTGACTTCTTATTCAAAATCAGACGGGCTCAATGGGCAACTTCCCAGCCTTTCCTCCGCTGGCTGGAGCTGTTACGTTCGTACCCTTCAGCGGGGCATGAGCTCCCCAGTCCAGGTTTAAGGTAGACCCTGCTCTTCATGTTGACCTTACCTGCTGGGTGATCTCCTGGCTGCCATTGGCATGCGGGTTTGCAGGGCTCTGCTCCAAAGTAAACCTGCCCCTCCAAAAACAAATTTGCCCAGAGCCGCCAGCAATCTGGGGGCTTTTGCATGTGTCTTTGGACTGCCTATTCTTTACCACCATGCCTGGAGAGTGCGAGAGTATTTTTTTTTTTTTTTTTCTCAGCAAAATGAGCTTTTCCCTAGTTCATGTGGAGACTGGCATTCCCTGGCACAGAGCAGAAAACATCTGGTAGTGAATCCATTAGGCAGGCTGTTGCTCAGGCTGCAGGAGCCCAGGGGTCTGAGTGCTGAGTGAGCATCATGCACGAATAGGACCCGGCAGGGTTTACCTTTGGCCCCTGTTCTGCCAGAGCTCAGGCTTGGGTCCTTAGGGTTCCTGTGACCGCCCCAAAGCCAGGTGTTGTCCCCAGCCATCCCCAGCTGTGAAGCTGGCCAGCCTTCTGGACTCCTTCCCCGCCTCCCCACCACTCTTCCCTCTCCCTGCTCAGCCCTCCTGACACTCACTAAAGAGAAGACAGAGATGGCGTTTGGCAGATGTAAAGAGCAGCATTTGAGGAACCCTGGGCCTGCAACTCTTCGAGCAGACCTGCACACTGCACAGAACCCTTAGAAGCCCCGAGTCGGGGGCTCCGGGAGGCTGGGCAGGGAGGTGAGAGTGAATGAAAATGAGCGCCCCGCAAACTGCTTTTGCCCAAGGGCTGGTTTTAATGAGCCTGTCCCTAATGAGTTGTCCCTGCAACTAGCTTCAGGCCTAAACAGATGAGGCAGGGATTCTGCTAAATTTTTGATAGGATTTGCACTGGTTTTATGAGAAAGCAAGCGGCAGAGAGTGCAAAGTTGGGTCATGAATCTTTTACAAGGGTGGACGGTTGTCCACCTCGTCAACCAGAGCAGGAAAGACCTGGTTGCTAATAGAAACCCTGGCCTCCCTCACCCATCAGATCAGCTAATTTGGTCAGGGTGGCTAGGCGATTTTTTTGTTTTTGTTTTTTTTCTGATTCAGGACCTGGCTTGTGGCCTCTGAGAAGAATTCATCTTCAAACTCCATCAAGGAGACGCCTGGCATCATTGCCCATTCCTGACTAATGATCTTTTGTGGAACTCGAGGCGTGCTGGGGATTGGCACATGTCTCCACGGTGCACTGGGAGGGAAACTCCATCCTGCACTTTAATTAATGTCCCTTTGACTCTGGGCAGCCCCATTCATATCAAAGTCAGTCCTCGCCCTTCAGTCATAGGGGAAGAAACTGACCAAGGGTACAATGTCATTCTTGATTCACATGGAGAGGGTTCCCTTGTTTTTAATATCTGTCAATTCTGGGATTGAGAGGCTCAGGAGATCTCATAGACGCCCACTTTTTAAAGTATAAAGAGCTGCCAACAAAGATATTTCTCCAATTTGATTCATCTACCAAGAAGCAATTTTCCTGGTGGCTGAGAAGGTTACAGAAAATGCTTGATCAGCGGAGTGAACGACTGTCCCCTTTTCTATCTCACACACTCTCTTTCACATTAATCATGTAATTGATTTAATAAGCTCTGGCTTCCAGAGCTCCCTGCCCCGCTTTTCCTTCCCCTCCCTTTCTGCTCATAAGGTTTCAGTGTAGCAACTGACTGGCGAGCTAAGGCCCTTGAATTTTTGCCGGGCATGAAACCCAACCACCTGGTTTGTGTACCATGTATCCTTACCAGATATTTCTGTGTCTTTTGGAAACGTATTTTCCTAAGCCCTCTTATTAAGTTTAAATGTAACAAGATGGAACATTCTATTTCTGCACCACAAACATTTCACGTGTTATCTTATTTGAATCTTTCAAAAACTAAAAACCCTAGAGAAGAGATCCCTTGTCCTTATCTTATCAATGAGGACACTGAAATACAGAGAGGTAGACGCACTGAAGACCTTTAACCAGTTAGTGACCCATAGGGGTGGGAACTTGGGATTCCAAACACTGACATTTTCAGATTCCTCAGTGGCTGGAGACATTCCTTTTTCTGAGTTGAAACAAAATCTTATTTATCCTCTGAAGAAATTTCCAGTTTGCCTAGCAGGGAGCACTTGCAGTTTTCTGTGGTTACTCTAGGTTAGGTGTGTTCGGGTTGATTGAAGTTCAATAAGGCCATGCATGTGTACCACTCCTGACGAGTCCCACAACACCAACCCTCATCAGCTGGGGTTACATTGCCCGTGATAGGTATGCATGTCTTCAGGGTTGGGACTGGGGACACATTCTCTGGGCGCTTCCCTATGCAGCCTGTCTGTATTCTAACCTTTCTTCTAAAGGGGAATCCAGGAAGTGGGATGTGGTCTGAATGGTGCAGCACCTAGGATCAGGGCAGAATCACCATTGTAGGAGATGATCTGATCTGAGATGGTGGAGTCTGGAGCCAGGGCGCTAAGAAGGGACACCAGGGGTAGCTTAAGGAGCAGAGTCCAGAGTCAGGGACTCAAAGATATGGGGGAAATGAAGAAAGGCAGCCCTGTAAACTACAAAGATGTCCTGCAAAGATTCTTCTGGCCATGTTCTCATGGGACCAGGAGGACTTTTTCTCTGAAGCCCATACTTAAAGGATCTGTGGAATGTAGATAGTTACTATGCATAAAAATTTGCAATGAATTCTGGGTCTCAACAAATCCATAGTCATGGTGTGTCATCTGAAGCACACTCCACCTGATGGATGAGGCTGACTTGGAATTTCTGAAGTTTTCCTTTGAGGAATAAGAAAGAGCAGAGTTCTTAGCTACCTGGAGAAATCTTGTCTTGTCCACTGGGGATGTTGGTGCTGTCTTTGAGGAGGGCACTGGAAATGGAATAGGTAGTTCCTTGTAAAGTATGCAAATGTGTCCAGGCTGGTCAGGATTAAATAAAGGGAAGTATTAGTATTAGTGCCAGAATTAATAGGATAATGAACAGTGGGAGGGAAATTAATAATAGGAAGAAAGAGGGAAGCCGTGCACTCCAGCATGGATAGTGCGCCCGTTCACAGCAGAAGCCCCACTTCTCCTCTGTCACTAATCCAAAGGCCCCTGGGTCTCGAGTATCCCCATGCCACCAGCTCCATTAGAAGAAATGAAAGTAGGAATCACAATATTTGCCCTGGGTCTGCATAATTAGGAGAAGCTTTTGAGAGCTGAAGAGGCTCATCAAATGAACTTCTCAAAATGCAATTGATACAGCATCAAATAGTAGTGACAGGTCCGTAAATCAAGTGATTGTAGCCAGCTGATTCAGAATGTGAGCTATCCTCACCCCAGGAAACTCCCCGGAAGAAGCCTCACACAGAGCGTCAGTGTTCCCCTCTGGCCTTTTACAAATGTATAGTGCAAGGAGGTTTGCCTGGCCCTGCCATTCCCCACCCCCGACTTTGCCCATGCATTAACTTTTGATGACACCCAAAGATGGGTAGCCAGCAGGTGCCCGTAACCGTTAAGTATTCATCTCAGTCCTTGTATACAGAAGAGGGTTAGCATTTGTGGAATGTGTGAATGCTCTCCATTTTGCGGGAGGTATTTGCATTTTAACTTAGCTGTAAAACCTCAGTTTTCTTCTGAGGTCTTCCCTTTTCTTGCCTAACTAAGCCCCTTCTGGTGGTTTGGAATTTTCTGGTTCTGATCTCAGCCTGGGCCAACAGTTTGTGGTATGGCCTTGCTAAAGCCTCATTCTTCCTTTGGTTTTCCACCTTGTCTGAAACCTGGGTTAACTGAAACTTAACTCCTTGTCAAAGATGTGGTGTGAAATGACTAATTAACACCCAAGAAGAGACAGTGTGGCCGTGAACAAATAGGGCTTTTAGGAACCAGTGCTTCTGGAAATGTCTGCCTGGGTCTGGATTCTCCCAAGAACCAGGTGAATTTAGAGGAAGGGGGGTCTTTTTCTTCTCTTTTCTACCTGTTGTTGAATTCCTTATCACCTGAGTTTGTGAACTTGAGTCTCACTTCATCCAAGCTACCCTAGGGTAGAAAATCATGTGACCCTAATTTCAGAAGCTCAAGAGGAATAGAACAGCCGGGCCAAGTTTTTCAAGTGTAACTCAACGAATGTGTTCAGCAAGTGCTGCCCCCTGGGTGTGGGTCAAGTACCTACATTCGTATGTAGCTTGGCTGTATTTCATGAGGTCAGAAGAAGGGAGGTCAGGAAGGAGAGATTGTCGTGTACCGATTTCAAGCATAAACTAAGCAGCCAGCAGACATGGGCCTACCAGTCTCCAAAACTCGCCTTTCTCCAGGCTGCCCCACGTGGCCCCAGTCCTTGAGATGCAGCACATAGTCATGCTGTCGCACCTGAAATCCCAGAGGCTCCAAAGAAAACCCCAGCAACTCCAGAATTCTTATCCAAGTAAGCAAGCTCCACCCCTGCCAACCTAAACACCTTTTCATTTCTCTCAAGAAGGGGTAGGTCTTGATTTATGAAGTGTGAGATAGACATAGTATGTGAGGCTTCTTTAACCAAAAAGACCCCAAATTACTACTTCATCATTAGGCATGGCCAGTGAAATCTGTTGCCGTGAGTGTTGGTCTCTGAAGCCCAGGCGACCCTTCCCTGGACCTACTTCATTTGAGTGGGACTTTGCAATGATGGTGCCACTTCTATGAAGTGGCAGTGAACTTCAGATTCACCTTGACTCCTCAGCTCTTCCTCTCTCTGACCCACTGCCTCAGTTGGACTAATCTCACCATCATCCTCCTTTCTTAAATCATTAAGTATTGAAGAAGAGTCAAGTCTAATGAGAGCTGAATACATTGGTTCAAGGTCACAGAGCTCTGTAGGGGAAGCAAGAGCAAACACCCTTGAACTGACCTGCTTCATAGCATCCTCATCAATGCATATTCTGGGAATAGCTGTATCTGCGTCACTTGGAAAGGGGGCTCAGAGGCAGCTGGTGGAGTCTAGAGGTCCCCTTGCCCCAGGACCCTTGTGGCAAACTCTCTGTGCTGCCATGCAAGGATTTCCATTCTTAAGAGCTGCCTGATCCCAGGATTCTGAAGCACATGGAAGTTGGGAAGCTGCTGCTGTCAGGGTCACCAAGGGCCATTCTTAAGAAGTGACATTTACATCAGGGTTAAAGGACGGAGTCACCAAATGCATTTGTTTCAGAAGTCCTCCATAACACATTGCCTCAGAGTGACTTAGAAGAGCAGAAATGCATTCTCCCTCGGTTCTGGAAGTGAGAAGGTCAAAGCCAAGTGGGAGGCAGGTCTACTGTCTGCCTCTCTCCACAGGCCATCCCAGGAGTCCCTTGGCTTGTAACTGTGTTACTCGAGTCCCCGCCTCCATCTTCACTCAGACTTCTTTCTTCTGTGTGTGCCAGTGTCTTCCTGTGATCTCCCCACAGGGACACTAGTCCTTAGAGGAAAGCCCTCAGCATGACCTCATCTTAACTAAGTCTATCAACAAAATTCCTGTTTTCAAATAAATTCACCTTGGGAGGTTCTAGAAGACCAGAGGTGTTGCAGGGACACTGCTTAACCCAGTATACCCAATAAAGAAAGGGAATGGCAGAGGAGGGCAGGAAAAGGGGACAGGTGGCCTGAGACCAGCTAAAAGTTCAAGGGATGGAGCATTCTCGCACGTTCTAACACTCCACCTCTTGTGGCACTTCCTGGACTGGAGAGGAGGAACTGAGGACTGGGTAGGCGGCAGGAAGTTTCACAGCTCAGATGGAGAGGCTGAAACTGTGTGATGTGGAAAGAGTCTCCAGGGAAGGGCCTGGAAACACTAGTCAGAAGACAGACAGCTGTCTCACAGTGGAACGAATCTCAGCTGCCCATCTTGCAGGGTTTCCATACCCACGTGGAGAATACTCTGAGTCAGGAACATTCCGGAAGGCAGTCTCCTAGAAGAGTTGCAGATGGGCAGATTCTAAAAATAAAAGTAATCCTGAGGTCCAGTGGTTGTACTAGAGAACTGGCCATTTTATCTTTTAGCCTGCTCACAACTCAGAAAGAGCTGACTGATGGGAAGTCACACAGTCCTAGACTTTGGGGGAAGTTCCGTATTTCTGGAATCAGACATGGAGCCTCTCCACTTCACTCTTACTGAAGGTCACAGGAACAGTGGTCCATCCCTGGGTCCACATGCATGTGGGCTCTGCTTCCTCCTGGACCCACTGGCATGGGGGGTGTTCTCCTTCTATCCCTGGATCCATCCCTGCCTGATGCTGCCTGAGCGTCTCTGCAGTCACTGTTCCCTCTGCCTGGGATGCTCTTTTCCTAGACCTGACAGGAGTGGGAATGTCCTGTTTCCCCCCAAGACCTCACTACAGTGCCCCTTCCCAAGGCAAAGTGGCTCGTACATCTTGATCTAGCACGTTACCATTTTGCTGTGCCTCTGAACTCCTGGTTCTGGCTTAGAATCATCTTTTCCCCTCACCTCACCCTTGGGCCTGTGTATCTGTCCCCTGTGCCAAGGACACAGTGATAATTTGTCAAATGGATACTTTCATCTGGGAAGAAAGGAAGCATGAAGACAGGAAGGAAGATGTTTCTCATGTAGCCAACAGGACATTGAGTCTGCTGTGAGGAGATGCCTGGTGTGGTCGCTGTTCTGATAGGACCTGGGGCTGAGTGCACAAGATCAGGGCATGCGGGTATTTGAGAGTCACTACTGAAGCTATGAGAAGGGGCAGTGTGTCTGTCTCCAAGACGGGGAGCCGGAAGCTATGTGAGACTGCAGTGGAAAGACTGCAGGAGGGGCCTGGGACGTGAGCCCTGGATGAGTGTCTCTGGATGCAGATTTCAAACTTTGTCATCATGCTCACCAATGTGCAGGTGAAAGATAGGAGAGGAGATGAACAGCAGAGGTGATTGTATTTGGAGATCACTGAGGGAATTTGGTTCCAAAATGATGGGGGAAGAAAGAGGGAGGGAAGGAGAAAAAGAAGGAAGAAAAGTGGAAGACCAGACACCCAATCTAAGAAGGAATCAGCAAGTTCAAACAGAAGAGGCTGTGGGGAACGAGTCCTGTAGCAGAAGTCTGGCTGTGGAGGGACCAGACGGTGACCAGCTCAGGAGGCCCCAGGTGCATGTCCTAAAGTGAGAAGGGAGTAGGTGGCATGTTTGGGCTCCATGCTCATCCCAGACCCCACTCTGTTTGGCTTCTCCTGGACTTGAAGGGGGAGAAGGACATCGGCATCTGCCCCTCACTTTCTGAGAGCCAGGCACAGCGTTGAAGGTGTGGACTTCAGACTGGGCAAGTGCGTGCTGAGGGGAGAGGGTGTGACCCTACGGACCTGTACGTGGTTCACGGACAGTAGGAACCAGGGGCCTGGTCCCCATGGATGAAGCTGCTGGAGGTGGACATCAGCATCAAGAGCCTGGAGAGTGAGAGGGCCCAAGGCCAGTATCCAGGTTGTGGGGTGGTCATTCCAAGACCAACCTGGGGAGAGGACTCTCCTGGGATCCTGAGAAGCTTCTGCCTCCTCTAGTCGCTGCTCTGATCAGATCAGGTCTTGGCTCCTGAGTGGGAAACTCAGGGGCAGTGGAGAATCTTCCTCGGGAGGGGATGCTGGCATGCAGGAAGGTCAGGTGGGAGTGAAGGCCCTGGGGGAGGAAGAGAATCCTGGGTGGATTCCATCCACACTCTGGGTGGAAGACATCATGTCCAGGATTTCTCAGAAGCCTTTTGGGGTGAGGCCTGCAGCTTCTGATTGCATTCACTTTAGTTCTGTGAACTGCTTCTGAGCCAGTTCTGCAAGAGTCTCGCAAGCACACTTCTTTCTTGTACAAATGCTCATTTCATTGGGCCAAGATGGTCTAGGAAATTGAGGAAGCCCTGCCCCTCATCCTGCCTGCTTGAGGCAATGGGGAGCTTGGGCTGGTGGAGCCCATGACCCCAGCCCCCTGCCTTGCACCGGCAGCATCAGGCGTTACCACAGGAACCGTGGAAGGGAGCCTGGCCCTTGGCTCATTCTCCCCCTCCCTGCCTTGCCACTCCAGGTGAGCTGCAGATCCCTCCTTAGACTGGAAGACCCTGATGCTTTGCAATGAAGCTTACCTGCCCTTGATTGAGTTGTTGGTGAACTTGTCTTCTGAGAAGGAAGCGCTCAGCACCATTCTGCGAAAGAAACACTAATTTCCTGTCTCGCAGAGGCAGGACCAAATATGCACGGAGTTCAGCTGAGACCTCTGGCCAGCCCTCCTGCTTACCTCCCAATTCCCTAATCTAATCGAACTCCGTGGGGCTTGTGGGGGCTCTTTGAAGAGCAGAAGCTGTGCTGAGATGGTTCCATGTGCCAGCGACCATTTGTACCATCTGGGTGTGGAGCGGTGGGATGGGTGGTCGAGAGAGGAAGAGAGAGGCTGGCCAGTACTACCACAGAGAAAGATCGTCGGTCCATTACCAAAGCAATGTGAGTCCAGAGCGGCTGCGGAGCAATTGGAACCAAGGAGTGAGAAGCAAGGCAGTTAGAGGAAGACCTCAGAGTCTGGTGGAACAGGGGACGGCACTGCTTTCTAACGGTGCCTAGTTAGAGGCAGGTGGCAGCTATGAATGTGTGCACAAATAACAGTGTGGATGGAATGTCAGGCCTTCCAGCTGGCCTGGGGAAAGCACTTCGGTAACATCCTATTCAGAGTAACAATGTAGCTTGACAATTTCTACGAAAAATACATCATTTGAGAATGAATTGGCCCACGTTAGTTTGGTGGTAATCTGAACTACATTAAGATCTTAGAATCACACCGGGGACTGGGTGGACTCCCATCTGTGGGGAATGGCCAGTCTCCGTGTTCTGTGAGGTTACACCGGCAGGCAAGTAGGGCTTTTATTGTCATGAGAAGTGTGGTTATGTTACTGTCAAAGAAAACACACATGCAAAATGTCTTGTCAGAGCCCCAAACCTGGGGGTCTTCCCCAGGAAAGGAAACTGGATCAAGATCTTTATTTACTCGGGAAACATACCAAGCACCCGTGTGGTGCTGAGGATCTGAAAGTGAGTAAATAGATGGACGGTTTTAGGCTTAGCGAATCTTAGTCTAGTGGAAGAAAAAGATCTACATGGAATAATCACACACACACAAATGTAAGCATGAATTTGCCACTGGATGCACGCTTAGTGTCTTGGCTGAATTGAGTTGAGTTGAGTGAAAGTTCCCTGGGAGCATGTGCTAAAGTCGTTTCCAGATTGATGGCGAGATATGGGGACAAGGGGGTGTCCAGGCGGGGAGAGCAGTCCACCTGTGCCTCCTGCCCCTGTACCGCTGGATGGCGGCCTGGGGATGCCCATGGGGTTGCTCTGTGCTCTGCTGGGGGCCTGGAGGTGCAGCAGGGGTGGACGGCAGCTCCCTGGCCTCTGCCCAAGGCTGAGCCCCAGGCAGAGCCGGGTCAGGCTGGGGAGGGGCCTCCTTGGGTGGCTTACCACAGGGAGGACAGGCCTGTCCATCACTCTGGCAGTGGTTCCAGGCACCTGAGCAACAGCCCCAGGGAGCCAGGGTCAAGCAGCAGACCGCTGGGTCATCGCGAAGCCAAAGCCGTCTTCGGGTCTGTGTCCTGGACCCTGAGCCTCCTGGCCGTGGAGGCCTGTTGTTCCCAGAATGACGATTTTCAGTTTAGATTTTGTTCATCAGTCTTCCTCTTGTGATGGTGCAAAACCACGGGCACATTGGCATCTTCTCACCTCCTGTCTGGCTAAAGGAAGAGGGGGTCAGCGTCCTCAGGCTATAACCTCCGGGACACCCCGGGGAGCTCTGGGGCCTCCATTTCTGCCCCTCCAACCTGTTCTGGTTGCTGACATTCTTTGTGCAGTGCTCCCAGTTGCACGAGTCAGATGATGTTGTTGGGTTGAGGAATTTGTCTCTGTTGTTCTCAAACTTCAGCCTGGCACAGCCCTTCCCAGGGCCCTCGGAGACATCTGAGACCCTCCTTGCATCCACGCAGCCTCCCACCGCACACAGAATGATCAGAAAATGAACTGTCAGTGGTGAGATCAACCGCCTTGCTGTGACTCAGGGGTCCTCCGCAGCTTCAGCCCCACCCTTCTCAGCCCTCCAGCAATCTTGGTTTTTCTGCTGTGGGACATTTTTGAGTGTCTTCATTACTGAATTATACATAACAGCAGGTTCCTTCTGATGTATCCATAAGTTTTTAGAACGTAATTTGCTTCATTTCAATCCCCAGTGCCTCCTCTTTCCTTCCCCTTCAGCCCCAGGACATTGGCACATGCCGTTCTTGCACACCATGCTCCCCAGTTCCACCCAAGGGCTGTTTGGCTCTGATCCAGTTCCCTCAGTGCAGGCATCACATTCCTCGGGATCTGCTCCCTGAAGAGCACTCCCAACAAGAGCAGACTCTGTCCAGGCTCTGAGGAGCCGTCTGTCCTTCTTCCTGGAGCACACCACACATCCCTTCTGTTATGAAGACAGGACCCCATGTGGGTCGCACCTGCTGCGTCCTCACGCTTTCAGAGGACTGACCTCCAGTGGTGGCGGGAGTCAGGAACATCCCCTCCGGGCAGCAGGGCCCTGGTCCAGGCTCATGTGTGCCTAGCAGGGTCCTCACCCCTCCCCACTTGTCTGAAGGACTCCAGCTTCCGGGAGGACAGGAGGCACACCCTGCCACTCTGCTCTTCTTCACAATTTCATTTTACCATTGCTTTTTCTCCCCCTGTGGTTAAGAGGGAAGACCTGGCCCTCTCTGGCCTGCCTCTGTGACCCGCATCCCTTTTCTTCTGCCTCCTCGGTTATTCTTAGAGCTTAGCAGGGAGGTCCTCCCTCAGGTCGTTCAGCCAGTGCGTCTTCCACCTGGAATGCACAGCATCTCCAAGTTCTTTGCTCTGGGCAGCCTCTGGCTGGACCCACTGGGCCGTCTTGTGACCTATGGGACCACACCTGCCCCTGCCTGCCTTTGCCCAGTGCCCTGCATGCTGGGCCTCGGAAGATGGAGCTTTGAGTCCTCCTCTCCTTGCCAGGAGACAGGCTCTGCCCAAGAGGTATTTTCGTCTGCTCCTTTGGTTCCAGCGTCCCTGGGGAGCTGGTGAAGAGTCAGGATTTGTTGTGTTTTTGTTGAGTGATTAAATCAGTGGATGAGTGGATGGATGGAAGAACGGATAGAGGAAAGGGTGGACTTGGCCTTGGCTTTTAGTATCTGCTTCCTAGACCTTGAGTTTGGGGTGGACACCACAACTATGCTTTGAAACCAACCTTCTGGACAAAGTGCAGAAATTCTCTTGTTTTGCTTGATATGGTCCATTACCTTGCATTTGCCATTTTTTGCCCCCCCCCCCAAAAAAAAAGGTGATATATTTTTTTTTCCTTCTTTGGCAAATTGAAAATTAGAGTTGAAGCAGGAATTTCCAAAAACCTGTTGGGGTGGAAGAAGATGTAAAAAGACAAGCCACAAATCACTGCATGTTTCCTGCTGCCAGATTAAAGCATTGCATCTAGCGTGTTGGACAATTAAAATTTCGGTAGTTAATTGGAAAAGTTATCGATCTGGCAGTCACACAGCTTGGATTCAGAAACATGGTTCTAGTTTCAAATACTCTTCTGTGTTGTGTCTGTAAATCATGGAAATGTTCTAGAAATTGCAACATTTTGGCATTCCAAATTATTGCTTGCACCTGGAAATAGCACCAAAATATCTTTCCCAGATGCGTTTTGGTTTGGAAAACACAATGTGCGTGGTTTGGCGACTTTTATTCTCGTTCATCTTCTTTTAAAATCTTATAGCCCGTGATGTATGTGTGCTGATCATTATTTTTTTATTCCATCATTGAATGACGTGTATTCTATTGACAATTCACTGAAGGCAGAAATCATGCTTCCATAGTTTATTGGTTGGATAACTTTGGCCACAAGTAAGTAGTAGCTTAAACAAAACAGATAGGTATGATCCCACTTAACCAAGTATTTCAGATGGTGAGGCAGTTCTAGGGTTGGCTTATTCAGAAGACTCAGAAATTCTAAAATATCATTAAGATTTGGGGGCTTTCCTATATTTCTGCTTCATTTGTATTTTTAATCCTTGTAAGCTGGCATTCCTCCTGGTCCTAAGATAGCTGCCATTGCTCTACGTATCACATAGAGATAGCAACACCCAAAGAACAGGACATTTTCCTGTTGAATTTGCCTTCTTAGGAAAAATTCCCTAACAGCCCACTCACCTCTCTCAGGGGCTTCTGATATCTCCTGGGACAGACTATATTATTTGTCCTCATTACTTAGAAAAAGAAATGAGATCCCCAAGATGAACTTAGCACAGCGATTCTCAAAAGTGCTTCAGAGTCACATCGATGAACAGAGCTCAGACTTCTGGGCTCCACTCCACCCACCTGATGCGGTGGGTCTGCAAGTTCCTGGATGATACTGATACCGCTGGTGTGAGAACCGCATCTTTAGACCCAGGATCAGAGCTGTGGAGATTCATCTCCAGGCACCGGGAAGATGCCCAGTGCCCTTGACAGGGACTGAAGTGGGGAAGCAAATGAAATATTTGGATTTCTATGACCAGAAAATCACCGGTCAGCTGATGGTGACCAACACGATTGGCATCTGATGGCCAGAACATGGCATTTCATGCAGCTGGTGGGAGTGGACAGAGGGCGAGCCTGGACTTGGAGCCTGGGTGGTCTCTGATGTGGCCTGCTGCCCTCCAGACTTAGGACACACGCGCGCTTCAACCTGTGATTTCCATGTTGCTTCTCCTGCGTTTTGAGAGCGGCCTCTCTCTTGGGCCCAGCAGCCTCTTGGCTGGTAGGACAGGTGTTTGGGGAGGGCGAGGTCCCACATCCAGCAGGCAGGAGCCCACCCTGCTCTTTCCTGGGGTCCTCCTGGGTGCTGAGTGTCAGCCGCACCCTCCACCCTGTCTCCTGTCCAGACCCAGGAACAGGGGCACGCCGCAGCTTCAGGGTGCTCCCAGGACCTCGGCCTCAGGACGCCCTCTGGAGCAGGGCCCACTCCCCACTTGTTCTTCCCATAGTGATTCTCCAGTGAGGTGCCTGGTGTCACCAAGCATCGAGGCAGGAAGGTGATCATTCTGTCCACTCCTACTGGAGGACTGGCCACGGAGGCCGGGCAGAGAGCACGTGGAGCCTCCCCCAGGCTCTCCTCTCAGTGTCTGGCCCGACACGGGCGAGGCTGCCAGGTTCTCCGGGCCACCGAGGGCTCCCCCGCCCTCCGCGGTCACGCGCAAGGTTCACTAGTTCTACGCCTGCGCGCTGTGTCCTCGTGGCCGCCGGAACAAGGCACTGTGCACGTGGCCGGAGGAGCCGCACCTGTTCCTCGTCTCCCAGTTCTGTCTGCTGCACGTCCAAGTTCATTCCGCCTGGCTCGGCTGGCCCTCTGTCCAGAGACCCCGAGGCTGAAGGGAAGAAGGCAGCAGGGCCGTGTCCTTCCCGGAGACTCGAGCAGGACCCCCGGTTGCGCTGTGGGTCCAACCGAGGTCCTCCACCCCTGGCTGGGCACGGCCTTGAGCTTCTGAGGCTCCCGCTCTGCACCTCGCTGGGGCCGCTGGGAAAGGCCTTTGCCTTCCAGACCTCTCAGGACGAGGCTGCACCACTGAGATGATCCAGGATGGCCTCCCACCTCCAGGTCTGGGACCCGGTCACTCCTGCAAAGTTCCTGCCTGTCCGCTCAGGCTGCCTGAACGACACTGCGTCCGCGTGGCTTCCAAACAGCAGAGATTCGTTTCTCAGGGTCCAAAGCCCAGGTTCCTGCAGGCTGGCTGGCTGGCCCACGCACTGCGCTTTCTTACTCTGCCCTTTTGGGACTAGCTGGCCCTCTGCAGTGTCTTTATTAGGATCCAGTCATGAGGGCTCCACCCTCATGGCCTAAGGGCCTGCCTGCCCCTGCTGTCACCTTGGGGGTTAAAATATCAACATGTGAATTTAGAGAGAAACAATCAGACCAGACCACAGCCCTCCCTTCTGTCCCGCAAGGTGCATATTCACAGATTGCAGGGATCAGGGCCTCTGCTCCTCTCCTCCCACCTCCCCCTCCAGGGCTGCTTCCTTCCTCTGCACTGGGCTCCCAGTTCCTTGCAGTGGGACTCTGTCCTTGGTGCAGGACCCCTGCTGCCAGGGCCATGTGACTCTCAACCACTTGCTAATGTGTGGCCACCTGTGCTGGTGTCTGCAATGGCAGGCAGCCAGGCCGGTGCGGGGCCCCTGGCAGGAGGAGTCTGCACCATTACTGGGCGCATCTGGGCTCACGGGGAGATGGTCACATTGCAGATCACAGGAGTGCAGCGAGCAGCAGCATCCAAGGCCAAACAAGATGGGCTGCTGGACCGTGGCAGCCACTTCTAGCCATCCCTGCAGAGGGTTTCAAAAGTCATCGTGCCAGGATGCCCCACCCCTACAGCCCCTTGGGGGAGGCATAGCCTGCTAGTGGGGAACCAGAGGGGTTCCAGAAATCACCGTGGGGCTGGACTTCACCTGCAGTGTCTCCTCCTCTTGTTGAGGTGTCCCCAAGATGCACCTGTCTCCTCTCCTTCTCCCGGTGGCACTGCTTAGGTTAGAGGGATCTCTGCTGGGCTGTGGTGAGGCCCTGCCCACCTCTTCCCGCCTGGTCCTTTCAGTCCCTGGAGGACCCAAGCTCTTGCCTGCCCCAGGCCTTCCAGCCAGGGCTCCTCCTTTTGGACTCTTCCCAGACGCCCCTCGGTCTTCCCGCTCTCCCTCAGTTGATGGGTCCCATGCTCAGAATCCTTCTCTGCCCGCCCTGATTGAAGTACAGCCTCCTTCCGTCTCATGACCCTTGATCATTTTGCCTGCCTTCTGGTGTGGAGGGATGCTCCGTGAGGTCAGGGCCTGGCTAGTCTTGCTTTCTCTTGCATCTCCTGTCTTACCTGAGTTGGGCACTTCAGCTGGACAGCTGTGTAAGGAAGGACTTAGGAACCACCCCTCCCTACTCTCCTCTAAGAAGGTCTAGCTTAGCACATATTCTGTCCCCAACTTCATGGGACACACATCAGGCTGTTTGAGCCAGCCCAAAATAAGAAAATAAGGCAGTCGTGGTGATGCTGATACTAACCTGTCCCCAGACGGGTCAGGAGGACTCCACCTGCTTCTGTAAAGCCAGGTGATCCGCTGGATTCTCAGACTATGCCTGGAGATTCACCGCTTCTGAGTCAGTGTGGGTCTTTAGTTGGCTTTTTCATCACCATGACCAAAAGACCTGACAGGAACAGTGTGGAGGATGGAAAGTTCATTTTAGCTCCTTGTTTCAGAGGTTCAGTCTGTGGTCGGCTGACTCCATAGCTCTGGCTCCTAGCTGAGGGAGAACATCATGGTGGAAGGGCATGGCAGAAGAAAGCAGCTCAGGACATGACAGCCAGGAAGCAAAGAGGGCTCTGATTACCAGGAACAAAATATAAACCCCCAAGACACACCCCAGGGGCCTGTCTCCTTCAGCCACCTACTACCTGTCTACGGGTACCACCCAGTTAGTCCTTATCAGTGGATGAATCCACTGATTAGGTGACATGTCTAGTTATCTCTTAACCCTTGAATGTTCTCATGTTGTCCCACCCATGAACTCTTGGGGGCACGTCATATCTAAACCATAACAGGGGGCTTCCAGGGTTCAGTGCAACTTCCTGGGTTCCTCTTCAGGCTGGTGAAGCAGGTCACTGATGCAGAACCTGGGGGGTGGGCCCTGGAAGCAGGTAGACTGGGCAGGTCTTGTTCATGTGGATGCTCTGGAATAACTGATGAGGAGTGGAGTGACTAATGTCCACTGTCACCTGTTCATGAACACCCTCTTGCCCAGCAAAAGCATCTCCTTGTGCTCACCCAGGAAGTTTTGTTACTGAACACAATGATAGTGTGGATCACTGGAAGCAGACATCTCTCAGAAATCCTCATGGTTCCTATTTTAAGTAGAAAATGTATCTGCTCTGGCGTCTGATCCTGGGCTCAGGTGGGAATAAGCCTGCTTGAGACTTTCTTCAGGCTCAGGTGGCTCTGGGGCTGGCAGAGGGGAGGAGATGGCTTGTTTTCCTCCACATGAACACTGTCTGGGACTGCAGTTGGATTCCGTTGCTAACGAATTACAACAGTTATGAACTGCATCCAATGAAAGTAGGATTTGTAGGGAGAGAGTCCTAACAGCTCCACTCCGGGGTCGCACCTAGAGAGGACGCCGTCTCTTTGCGTGGCCCGGTACTGCCTAGCAACGACAGCAAAGGTTGAACTAAGTGAGTGCTTACTTTGCCCTGGGCTGCCCTGTCTAACTGCATTATCTCATTTAATTCACTCTGCAACCCATGTGAGGTCGATACTCATGTTTCCATTCTATGAATAAGAAAAGAGAGGCTTGATTTTAGGACATTACCCCAGGTCATGAGGTGGCTGGGAGACTTCTGTGAAGTTTGCTTTAACTGCAGCCTTTCCAAGAAGACAAGGCTGGATGGGTGGTGAAGACTTACAGGCTTGAATCCCAGTCCTGCACTCAGGGAGGTATGTCACCTTCCAGATCTCTGTGTGTACCTCTGTACAGTGGTGACAGCGATGTCCCCCATGTGCATCATTAAATGATGGGGTTGGCCAGCCCATAATGCCCCAGCAGAGGTGTCTGTCCAGGCAGCTGTGTTGCTGTTCCAAGCTGGGCTGATAATACCCTGAGCATGAAGTTGGGGACACCATGCTGCCAGGAGTTGCCAGGAAACCAGTTGGACCCAAGTTGGTAAAGTGGCCAGAAATCATGCCCACCAATGAAAAGCGGGGAAACTGAGTCTCCCCAGCTGCAGAAGAGGTGCTTCTAGTGGACGCAGGTTTGCGAAGCAGCCACCGTGCTCCAGGGACAGTGTTAGGAGCTTGGGAAGCAGATAGTGGACAAAGCAGACACGGCCCCTGTCCCTGAAGTGTGAGCACACTGAGTGAGCAAAGCTGCCACATGTATACATGTTATCACCTGTGCTGTGAAGGACAAGGAAGACGGTGTCTCTCAGAGACCGTGGGCAGAGTGTCTCCTAGAGAGGAGTCAGCCTTTTTAAGTCCCTACACGCTAGAGTAAGAACTCCAACTTAGGTACTGCAACAAGGAGAACTTCCCAGTGATTCCCCTGTGATCCGCAAGGCTTCCTCTGAGAAGGGAACAAATAACTGCTGGGCACAGCCGTTACAGGGGCCTCAGACAGCCCGTCTCGTGGATTTGACGATCTCTGTGGTCAGCCCCTCCTCAGAGAGTTTATGTGTCTGCCTTCTCGAGCTTTCTTAAAAGACAAATGATGGGAACAAAGAGAATAATGGATATAACAGCCACGATGGTTGAAAAACCCCAAATGCTCAGAGAAGACATCCAACCCCTAGGATATCAGAGAAGGCAGGAGAATATAATGGGTGAGAATGTGGATTTTGGAGTCAAATCAATGTTGGTTCAAATCCCCGCTCTGTCATTTGCTAGCTGTGGGACCCTGGGCAAGATAATTCAACTGTGAAAATTCACTCTGATAATAAGAGTGACCTTGCTAGGCTGCTTGAGGTTTAAATGAGATTGGGCACGCACAGCAATGTGGAGATGAGCCTCCGTCCAGCAGCAAGATGCTCCCTGTCTTTGCAGGATGCATGCACGGCGTCCTTCCATCTGCCTCTTGGTCTCATTGGAAGCTGCTGTTCTGACTGACTCCAGCCTCTGGAGAAACTTCTTTTGTTTCCAGAGAGCTCAATCTGTAGCCATAGCACTGAACCTGATCTGATTTAGCCCAGGAACGGCGGTCATTGAACTTGAGTTGCTATGTCCGTAATTTGTACATCTGAGATAACAGGTTATTGCTAAGAGGGGACCCTTTGCCGATTCCAGTGCACTCACAGCAAGCGAAGCAGGAGGAAAAGGCCTAATTCTGGCTTGTTAGCCGCTGAGCTTCTGAGAACAGAATCAGCTTAGCTGCTTGCAAATAAGTGAGCGCCACAGAACTTGGTTGAGCTGGCGGGAAGGTAACAAGCTGTGTATGAAAACCCTGGGATTAAATCTCCACCGCAAAATTGCCTGGTGCACAGGATCAGAAGAGCCACAAGGGGAGAGGGACCTGAGCGCTCCTTCCACACGCCCACCCGACCTTTACCACGAGGAGCACCGGGAGAGGATGTCTGGCATCTTATCAAGAAATAAGGCTGAGCTGTAGATTATAATTAAAACAATAAATTCTTGTCCCCTGCGTGTGTCCCGATTAGATTGTTGACACTGTCAGGCTGTTGGGGAGATAAATTCACGCTGCTACGTCCAAACTGCAGCTTTTG
>JAJEJO010000487.1:37461-65950 GCA_020662805.1 Glaucomys volans
TTTTTTTTTTTTTTTTTTTTTTTTCCTTTTCTTTCTTCTTTTTTTTTAACATGACAACTTGCAAATAACACATTGGGATTTCTTTCCTCCTGTGTCTCTATTGAGTTGTTAACGTGGATACACGAGACCTTTGGGGGCAGGAGAGCTGTCCTCCTGGTGCATGACGTGGGTCCCAGCAAAAGCCCTTTAGCAATCCCTGCGTCTTGTGTGTTGGGGACAGTGCTGGGTGATGTCTGCACACACAGGATGTTTTCAGGTCCCCCAAAGATGAGTGGTTGTTCCTGGGACAGGAATCAAAGAGACGGGCTGCTCACTCCTGCTCCTTAGAGTGTCGTGAACAAATGCTCTCGGTGTTGGCATCTGGGTCCTTGGAACCACGGACCGCTAGCCGAGTCTGTCTCACCTTGGGCCTTAGCCTGTGGGGTCCCCAGCCTGGACAAGCTCACCGTTATCCTTCCCTGGGCAACCTCAGCTGGTCCACCCATCTCAGCTTCAGTAGAACTCCCTCCATGAAACCTATTTTTTTTCCTGATAAACACTTTATTTGAAACAGTTTTAGATTTACAGAAAAAAGTTGTGACTATAGTGCTGTCCTCCCCCATATGCACACCTCGCGTCCCCTATAGTTATTATCCTATTTAGGACGGAACATTGGTCACCACTGATGAACCTGCACGGAATGTTAAAACTTACCGAGTCCGCCATGCTTTCAGGGCACCGTCTGGTGGCCTTCAGTCTAGTCAGCCCCACTGCTGTGCAGTCGTCCCCTGTGTGTCTCCAGGACTTCCCCTTGGGCACAACTGAAACTCATACCCAGGACACAGTCATTCCATTCTCCCTGTCCCAGCCCGTGGCAGCCACTCTCCCTTTTCTTGTGTCTCTGGACTTGTCTACTCTGTGCACCTCATAAGCAAGGACGCATGAGTCATTTTTATGTGTCTATTGCATTGTGTAACTTATTTCACTTACCACAACATCCTCAGGGTTCATTAATATGGTAGCATGGTTCAAAATCTCCTTCCCTTTCAAGGCTGAGTAATATTCCTCCGTGTGTGTGTGTGTGTGTGTGTGTGTGTGTGTGTGTGTTGTTTATCTGCTCATCTCTGGGTGGATATATGGTTTCTCCACCTTTTGGTCACTGTGAATACAGCTGCTCACACAGCCTTTCCTGATCCAGCTGTATAAGCCAGGTGCTCCCTGGGGTCACCTCAGCATAGTGCCTACCTCTCAGAGCACAGAGCTTCTCTCATGCTCTGCTTTGCACCCCAAACTCCCAGCCCCTGAGGGTTGGTGCCATGTCAGTGAGTTGCCCGCCATTATCTCCCCATGAGATGGACGAGTACCTGGCTCAATATTTGACCTGAGGGACTGGTAGGTTGGATGGATGGATGGATGGATGGATGGATGGATAGCTAGATGCTTGGGTGGATGGAAAGGTGGGGTTACTTGGGGGACAAGCTGAAGCAAATTCATCAGAAGCAGAGTTTGATTCCTGCTATGGTCCCCAGTGGGCAAACATTTGATTATAAATAAGAGTCCAGGGCAAAAGGAACACACGGAGTTGACCTGGCTGGGAGCCAGTGCAGAGCCCATAGTGGAGTGAGGGAATAGGCTTTGATTTGCATACTTTTTTGCTTAAAATAATTTTTGCTCAATGTTTTCATAAAATAAATCAGTGAAAATTTCCTCCCTGATCCTCCTTGACAAGGTGGATCCCTTTGAACATTTAAACATAAAAATAGTATACAAACAGGTAATTCATAGCAAAATGAATGAATAAAATGAAAATAGAAATGTCATTTCAACCTGTCTCTTGTACCAAAATAGCCATGGTGACTGTAGCTCGTATATTTATAATCATTCTTCAGAGAATTCTCCATAATTAGTATTATCTGCTTGATATTTTTTTGGGGGAGGATACTGGGGATTGACTGAACCCAGAGACACTTGGACACTTTACCATTGAGCTGTGCCCCAGTCCTTTTAATTTTTTATTTGGAAATAGGATCTTACTGAATTGCTGAAGCTGGCTTAGAACTTGTGATCCTCCTACTTCAGCCTCCAGAGTCACTGGGATCACAGGTGTGCACCACCACACCTGGCTGGCCATGGTTTTTAAAATAGGTGCCTATTCATCCATCCTACAGAGAGCATCACTGAACTCCTCCTCCTTCATGAGGAGGACATTCAGACTTGGGCTATGACTGACAGACCTGTAGTCTCTTAGAGCACCTGGTGAGTTTATCCATGAGGTCAATTATTTTAAAGAGAAATGTTGGCCTTAATTGTTAGAAATACATTCACTTTCCAGTTAGACCAAAAGAAAAAAAAAAGATAATTTCTTCTTGCATCTAGCATGGTTAATTCTTCTCTAAATACATAAAATTAAACATAAATATTTAACTAAAAACACATTAAAATAAATTTTAATTCTTTAAGTCATGATTTTTTTTTTTAAATCACGGTCACCTTTATAAACTTTTATCACATAGGGAAAACTTCTATGTGGTATTTTTCAAATATGATCCTTTTCAAAAATACTTGTTTTTTATATTTATTTTCTTCATTTCTAATTTTGTTCTAATTAGTTGTGCATGACAGTAGAGTGCATTTATACATTTTGATAAATCATACATGAATGGAGTGTAATCTCTCCTTTTTCTGATTGTACATACTGTAGGATCACATTGGTCATGCGATCACACATGTACATAAGGTAATAATATCTGTTTCCCCCTACTACTAATTATCTGTTTCTTGTCTAACTGGAAAATATTATATACTATTGGCATAAAAAAGAAGTGATAAAACTTACTTAGCAAAAAATACAAAAAAATAAAGCAATGTTTGAAGTAATTGATTCTTCAAAAAATGCTCTGTTATCTTTTCTGGGTATTCTGAATTTATATGCTTTTGAGCTGTTTAAATTTTACAATTTTTTTTTTTGCAATTTCCCATTCTAAAGAAATTGTCAATTTGTTACCTGATTTTGAATTTGTAACTTACTATCTTTCTGAAAAAAAGTCCCTAAACTGTAAAAAGGAAAAAAAAGAAAGAAATATATTCATTTTCATATTTTGGTAGATATAGATATTGCCAGATGCCCCTCCCCAAAATTTGAACCACCGTATGTTCCCGTCCTTGATCACCTCACTGTTCTCTGTCCTGTTCCCCTGGATGAGCCACCCTGGTTAAAAGACACGAGGTCGCAATCTATCGTCTGGTCTTTGCTAGGACATTTCATGGAACGAGTCGGGTTATTTCCTAATTTGTAGTGAATTCTGAAACAGGGTAAAGATGGTTCCTTTGCTCATGAACTGTGCACAGTAGATCAGAACGGGGGAGAAGCCAGAGCTGTGGAACTCAAATAGGACTTGAAGTTCTGTCCATTTCCTCGCCCTGGATGGATGCATTTAAAGCGGAAGAGACAGGAGAGGTCGCGACCTTCAGTCTCCTTCCCTTAAGAGTGACGTGTGATCCTTCTGTCTGGGAGCTCCAGGGTCTGACCTGCATCTTGCCTGTCACTAATGCTGGGAAGAAATGTCACTGGTTTGGCATGCCCTAATTCCATGCCATTTCCTGCTTCCCCGGGTCAAATGTCAGCCCCACTCAGCGCAGCCTGAAGACGCTGACAGAAGGGAATCCGGAGCTGCATCATCCTTAGCGCCCAGATGAGGTGGCAGGGAGTAGAGAAGTTGGTGGGAATAGCTGAGCATGTTTAACGCAACGTGGCTGGTCCGCTAGCTGTCTTCTCCTTCAATACGTCCCACCTGATATTTACCATGAAGAAACCACAAAGCGTATAACATGTTTATAATTGCTTCTTTCCCTTCCTTTGCTCTTCCCAGAAGTTCAGCCTTTCTCCCCAGAGGCCCTGCTGTTACCATGGTTGAGCATTAGTAGAGAGAGAGTCCGATAATGCATAAGCAGATTCACAAAAATAGTAGCATGCGGTCACATTACATTAAAACCAAGTGCAGGTAAGTGGCAAAACGGGTTCGTTAAAAGTAAAATGCACAGAGAGGAATACTTGTTTCACAGAGTTTATTAGATAAAACATTAGAACGTTAGGATGAATCCAGGAAAACGGTGGAGCTTCTCTGAAGTACGCTTTGCTTTATTCTGAACAAGTGTGATGCTAATACCCCAGGCTCAGAGGTCTGAAGAAGACGTCTGTGTTGGCCCACGACTTTGGTTAGCGGTGTGATTCCGGAAAGTTTTTAACTCCATCCATGCTGCTTTCCTGATCTTTGTTGGCCCCACAGTCTTTATCTTCGCTGGGAAGAAGAGTGTCTGTATTCAAGGGCTGATGCAAAAATATAAAGCAGCTATTTTAAGAAAGGAACTGGAACACAGTAATACCAATGAATGTGATTTGCTTTTCTAACTACTGAGCCACATCCCCAGGCCTTTGTATATTTTTATTTTGAGACAGGCCCTTGATAAGTTGCTTAGACTGGCCTCAATTGTGATCCTCCTGCCTCAGCCTATTGAGTCCCTGTGATTACAGGCATGCACCACCACGATCGGCTCTTCCCCATATTATGATTGACTGAAATATCTGTTTTTTTGTGCCTGACTTGGCTAAAAGGGAGGGGGAGGTCACTGTTCAATCCAGGAGTAGTTTCTTCTGGTTGACCAGGATGCTTCTCCCCTTCCCCCACTTCCCTTCTGTGCTCATACGTGAGTGGAGCTTGTGCATGTTCATCCTGTCTCATGGTTGCTTTTTTCCTAGACGATTCTTCAGGGGCAAAGTGATAGTGATTCTAGCAGGTGTGCTAAGTGCTGAAGCATCATCCAGCTGTCAGACTTTCTAAACCCCTGTATTGGTCAGTTTTTCGTCACTATAACAAAATAACTGAGACAGTCAACTTAAAGGAGGAAAGATTTATTTTGGCTCATGGTTTCAGAGGTTTCAGTCCATGGTTAGTTGACACCGTCCCTTTGGGCCTGAGGTGAGGCTGAGCATCATGGCAGAGAGCCCGTGTTGGAGCAAAACTGCTCACCTTACAGTGGCAGGGAAAAAGAGAGACAGAGAGACAGAAAGAGGAAGAGAGAGAGCAGAAGATACCCTCTTCAAGGACAGTCCTCCAATGACCTACTTCCTGCAACTAGGTCCCACTGCCCAGTCCCCACCATGTCCCATTTGTAGCACTGCCTGGGGTCCAAGCCTTCAGAATATGAGCCTTTGGGGGACATTCCAGATCCAAACTATAACTCTGGGATGATCCATGTTTTGAAGCATCTATTAACTAGCAAGCCACTGGGATGTCAATTAGAAATCAATATTTTTTCATTCAGAACAGACTCGCCATCTCCCCAAGTTGCTATGCTGGAAAATAGTGGCCTTTCCTCCCCTCTTTGGATTCCCTCATGCCCTCAGGCTTGGCTGGGAAACTTAACTATTCATGCTCAAATGCTTAATTAAGGGTGGGTTTTCCCCTTAGGCAAATTTAATGAGAATGGACGACTGGACGGTGCCCCCAGTGACCTCCAATATGAAGGAGCCTGGCTGCAGAGCCACAGTGGCTCCATTCGCCCATTCCCTGTGTGACTTCGGTCCTCGGTTCTGACTTCTGTAAAATGGGCAGGAGTGTGGGGATGCCTGGGATATCCGATGAAGGCCAGATGAGATTAGATGAGACCTCGGCAGACTTCTTTCTGTGGCAGCCATTGCTGTTCAAGTCCTTCTGTTGCCCGAGGCCATTTGCCTGCTTCCTGGCGCACAGTCATTCCATCTCCATGGAACATCTGCTGTTCTGAGCTGTGCTGAGCAACCACCAGGTCCCCTGTAATTCCGGCGAGTCCTAGGATTGCACTGCAGGTATCTCTATGAGCTCCAGCTGTTTGCAGCAGGGGGAGGTTGTTCCTGAAATGGGGAAGTCCTCTGTGAGTTTGTGAGAGCTCAGCAGAGAAAGATGGTGCCTCTCTAACACCTGGGCTTCTCTGCAGAGGTTGTGTTCCAAGTGGAGACTCAGGAGGGGTCTCTGCTCCGTGCTGCCATTTTCTGTTGACTCAGAAACTTAGAAAAAATCTTGCTCAAGATAAAAAGGAGAAGAGTATGCAGTTAGATTTCAATGCTGGGCTGTTGGTTCACAGATCGGGAGGTATTTGGGTGTAGAGGTGGAGAAATCTTGTTTACAGAGTCAGAGCTCTTGGTTACAATCCAAGCTTTGCTGCTTCATCTGAGCGATGATGAGTAAGTTACTCAGCATCTTTGGGTCTTAGTTTCCCCATTTGAAAATGGGAGTCAGATTATTCTAAGGCATTTTAGCAGCTCCCAGAGCACCTGAGACGCCCATGTCAGCACAGGTGAGCAGTGGATCAGAGTTATGAGCCAGCATCTAGTGAGTGCGAAGTGTATTCTAAGAACTGGGTGGAGCTTTGGTTCGGGAGAGGTGGCTGCAGTGCAGTGATACCAAAGAGCAGCCCTGGAGTCAGAACGTTCTCATGTGGATCCTCACTCCTGCAATTACAAGCTGTGATCTTAATCAAATTCCAGAATCATTTTTTAATTCAGACCTTGGTGTGTGGAACATTCTGAAAGGCCCTGGTAAATGCAGATCTCTTAATAAATGTTGGCTACTCTTCCCATATTAAACCTCATAACTGTTGGACGGTTTAATTCTCCTAGGATCCCATGACTCACAAGATGCAAGAAGCAAATTTGAGTGGGTTTTGTCGTCGATTCCTCTGCAGGAATAGGGGCTAAATGAGCAACATTCTGCAAATGGAGTCTTCTTCATCCCCAAGGGATAAGGATACCTAGTTGTCCCCAGAAATGTCACCTTTGGGGCACATTCTATAAACTCTACAAAATTAAATCCCTCACTTCATTTCCCCAGAAAGACCCCTCTGAAACATTACTCTGTCCCCCCACACATCTGTAGCACAGTGGCAAGGGGATGTGAGCAGGATTTGGTTTCCCCCACAAAATCCCTGCAAAGATGTATGAGGCTGCATATAAATTGCATTGAATTTGGCCGGCCACGGGCTAGCATTGCTTTTATGCTGAATATCAGCGAAAAGTATGAAATGGAGATTACATTTTCAATTCTGGCTTTTTTCCCAAAGCTCTGCAGAGATGCCCTCATCCCCCACCCCATCCATCACTGCAGAATGGCCTTGGTGTGGACTCCCAGGCTCTCCACTCCTTGCAGGGAAGTCTCTCTGACGCCCACTGTCATATTGGAGCAGTGGCCATCAGGCTCCTTAACAGCTGGTTCTTTCTTCTTCCCTCGATTCTCTGCCTTCTCTACACTACTTTTGCTCTTAAGATGCATCACATGTGATGATCACAAAACCAACCCCATAACACTGCCATTCTCAGTAACTATAAAATTGGGATGTCTGTTCCTAGTGTGGTTCAGGGCAGAAATAAGACATTGGTGCAAAGGGGGTTTGTCCACCCGCAGTGAGAAACATGTGCGTTACTTCTTCCTGAAATTGCATACAATCGCTCTGGCACCTGAGCCCCCTCCCCAGCAGCCTGACATGAGTGCCACTCCCTCGCTCCAGCCTGAGCCCTTGAAGAGAGAGTTCACTGGGGGACGGGGAGGGTGGTTCTGCATCTGGTCTCTCAGCAGCATTAGCTTCAATATTTCAGCAGCCCTTTCCAGCCCTTTCCTGCCCACATTCCTCGCCTCTCCCTCCTGCCCCTGAACGTGATTGCCTGGCTGGCTCCCCAAAGAGAAAATGTGCTAAGTGAACTTGACAGATTCCAGGCTGGCTCCATATGGCAAGGCCTGAGTTACATGTTCCCGGGATCCCCAAGCTGCTCTCACCTTATTAAGATGGCAGTAACTACATGCAAGTCAAGTTCACTGCATTGGTTTTAATTCTTCAGGCCCTGGAGACCGGCCTCAGACTTCAAGGTGGAATTGGAGGCAGCGGCATCCGTCTGCTGAAAAATGTGACCTTTCCTTTCCTTCCCATAACATCCCCGCCGGGAGGGAGGGAGGTGAAGAATGGACCCAGAGCTCGGAGAAAAATCTTTGGGAAATGCAGAGGTGAGGTTAGAGGGCTTGCGAGGATTGGTGTGGAGTCTGACAGGGAGGCCGGAGCTTCCTGTTGCGGCTGCTTATGGCTGAGCTGCACTGTCTGAACACGGCGGGCACCTTTGGACTCCCACACATAATTGAGACTTTGACTTTGATTTATAAGTGTATAATTTGAACTCCTCCCTCTCCTCCACTGTTCGAAAGCCATGGAGAAAATTAACTGCAAATCAAATAAGTGCATTTCAAATGGATGAGCCCGTGCAACCCAATGAGGAAGGGCTTCAGCTGAATCTCACGTTTTATAAAAAATAATAGGAATTTATTAGAATGAGTTTGTGAAAGTTATTTGAAACCTCCTCACTTTACCCAGGATGTTTAGAAGATTCTTCTACCTTGTACACTATATTTTTTCATATTCTAACAGAATCAGTTAAGTCAATGGGAGAACTAAGAGGGGACACAGTCAGGGTATTTGATGACTTATTCGGAAGATGGCAACAGGAAGAGGTGTGGAATCCACTCTGAGTGGCCCAAGGGGAAAACACATTCAAAGGGAAGAGATTTTTAAGAGGGTGGGGAATGGAAAAGGGAAACTGGGGCAGCAGTCAGATCCCTCAAGTGGAGAAGGTATCCAGGTATTCACAATGGGGCCGGCATGCAGAGAACAGGGAGGGACCACCTGGCAGGATGTCTAAAGCTCCTTCCCATCCAGAGATCCCCCCCTTTGGGGCCGTGGTGCACCCACGTTGAGAAGATTCCCCATGCAAGCTGAATTGATTAAAATCATAAATGATTCAAGTGATTCCAAAAGCTTTTTTTCCCCCCAACTTTTTCACAAACTGCCACAAAACCAAACCTCTGAATACAGGCAGTCGAATCAATTTGTGTTCCTCTTAGCTGATAGTATCCAACGACCGCCTGCAGTTATTGCTGTATGGATTTGTGTCCTACTTGCAAAATAAATGGATCCCATGGAAATGCCAAAGACATCTGGGGATTTTGATAAGCTCCGTGATAACGTGGGCCCGGTGATGTGCCAGGGCTTGCGTTAGCCTCTTCACGCAGGCTGCCTCCTTCCAACCTGGAGCCTCCGCGGAGAGAAGGGTTTACCCAGCCACCTAGACAGGGAGGTAAAGTAATGCGCAGGCGCACTCAAGCTGAACCAGACTCGTGACTCCACGGAGCTGGCACCTTCCTGCCCACCCTGCCCTCCCTGCCCCAGGAGCTCTAAGCAGCCTTTGAGTCAGTGCCTCTGGGAAGGAACACCAGAGCCCTGTACCACCTGGGTGACAGCGAGCAGGGGGGCCTGGTGTGCAAGGGACAAAGCCAGGTCTGTGCATCCAACCGCAGTGGCTGGGTAAGAGGTCCAGCCTATGTGAGCGACTGTTTCCTGCTTGCTTCTGGCCATGGTGGTTACAGCTCCCGGTTCTTCTCCCGGGAGGCTGTGTTTTTAACAGAGCTCTGTGTGAATGGTATTCGCATAATTCACGGTCATTTCCAGTGTAGACCTGGAGTTTCCCCGCACCCGGTTGTGTGAACCGTAGCTGTTACACTCCCATGGAGAGTGTAGATGCTGGAGCGGGTCAACAGGGTGCCTGGCATGTAGGTACCACCTGCATCCCCATGTCCTTCCCCGGTGACCAGGAGTCTGCTCAGTGAACACCTGCTTTGGCTGGAACAGGCTCTTTAAGCTGGTCATCAGCATGTTCTTGGAGGAAGATGGACTCTCTTCCATCTGACGGTGTGTTCCAGCTGCGTCTTGGAAAAGCCAAATCCTCCAAGTTCTAGTTTTCCGAGTCTCCGGTGTGGGCGTTCATTCATCTTGATGGAGACTGGGGCGAGGTATCTGGAGCAGGACAGGCCTGAACCCCAGTCCTTGGGGGTTTTCTGTTGGCTTCAGTTTTCCTGTCTGTAGACTGGGGCTGGCACTATGAACCTTGTTCTCTGTCCAGGATTAAGTTCTTTGTTCTAATTTGCTGGTTTTCTCTCTCTCTCTCCTGTGCTATTTCCGCCTTGAAAGCTGCCAGCCCTCTCCCCATCACCCTCCTTGTTTCAAACACAGACTCATTTCCAGTTTCGGATTCCCTCTTGCCTGAAGGCCTTGGTGCCGCCTGAGCAGGTCCAGTGCTGAGAGCTGAGCGTGGAGCAGGAGCGCAGGCCACTCTGCTGCTGAGAAATCCTCTTCCCTCCGAGGGCACAGGCGTGCCTGCGAGGGATGTGGAAACCGTTTGCGAGGAGCTGTAATTAAGAATCTGCTGGGCCTTGGCGCTCACCGAGGAAGCAGAAAGCCTGCAGGAATTAGAGCAGCCTCTTGGATAAGTGTTATCCTTCGGGGCCTGTGGGGCTGCATCTCTCTGGGGGGGACAGGAGCAGGGAGAGGAAGGAGCCGGAGCAGACTTGGGAAGCTCCATCCTCTCTGCGTCTTTCAGGGCCAGCACCACTTGCCTGTCTTTCACGGCATCAGAGTGATATGGCCCAAGAACCCAGTTCTGGGGGAAAAGATCTTAGGCTTGAGTTCTAGCTCTGCCCCCTTACTGTTGAGGAGCTTTGGAGAGGCCACTGTGTTCTAACCTCAGTTTTGCACCTTTGTAAAATTGGGATAGAGCCCCATGCTCTGCAAGGCTAGATTGGAAATGGAACCATATAAAGGAAACTAGCAGAGACTCAGAATGGCAATGGACAAAGTGTTCAGCTAAGAAGACGCAGCCCCATCTTCAGGGTAATGTCAATCAGTGTTATCTAGGTAACGTGTCCACCTGTGGATGTTTCTGTAGGATGTACACATATGTTACCTGTGATATTAGATATGAATTGCTGCTAAATTATCCAGAGTTTTAAAAAAAAGTAATATAAACTTTCCCTAGGTGGGATATTGAGATGGCTCTGTAATGCAAGTGTCTATCTTTGGTTGAGTTAGCAAGAATCTGTCCTCTCTTTAATCTGATCTTGCTTGCTGCTGCCCAGCTGCTCTGGAAAAGATGAGGGACTACTGAATTCCTTACACAAATCCGGCCCATAACATCAACCATTTTTGTTGAAAAATTACTTGATATTCCTCATATGAAACTTACAGTACTGCTTTGAGGGTTCCATAAACCAATACCTGCAGCTTTGATGGATGGTTGGTGTCTACACAGCAAGGCCTGGCAACAAGCCTTCCTGGATGAGGGTAATGGCAGTGAGACTCTCTAGCCTCCGCCCCACTGCATTGCGGGGAGGTTGGTGCAGTCTGATAGAGGCAGAATCCTAGGCAGAGGCCACCAGCTTGCGTCCTCAGAGCTCAGCCATGCCGGCTACTTTCGCCTGGTTCCCAGGAAGCACGGTCTGTAGGGGCCACAGCTCCACCCTACAAATGAGTCTACAGGGCTGCAGGAGGTTCATTCCATCTTCATGGTGATCTTGGCTGCAGTGCCAGCAGAGACTTTTGCTCTGGGCACCAGCCTCTCCTAGAGGGTCCCTCCACTCTTCTTCCTTTTCAAAATGCAGACTCAGCTGCTCACATTGCCGTCCCCAGGGCCTGTTTGGGGAGGCAATCGTGGAAGATGACCCCCAGTCCCAGGGACATGAATTCCTGATGTTTCACTACAAGATGCTTTGGTGGCCCTTCTGTCAGCCAGAGGGTCCCCTGCTTGGCCTTAGATCCCTGAGTGCTGGGAGGGTTCCTTCCTGTGTGTTTGCTGATGCTCTTGGATGTGCTGTTGGGCGCCTGCCTACCCACCTCAATGCAGATGAGTTCTCCCCCAAGCTTGGGTGTTCTGTCCCCAAAGCCTGAGCAGTGTGTACACAGGTTGGGCTTGGCAGTTGCCGGAACAACCAAGAGAGAGACAGCTTTGGCCTGCAATGATGTACTTATAGACTTCATCCTGGTTGCAGAAGGCCCTCTCCTGGATGTGAGATCTGACTCCTTGGTTGCTGCCATATTTGTTTCCCCAGCTGGGGAACCTGGTTGCTCAGCTGGGAACAGGGCAGGAGGGGAAGGGAGCCACTCGGGTGCTGAATGGTGTGACGTGCATTGCGTCTGTCCCAGGTTAGCAGAACTGAGCCCCTCTGACTGATGGGTCTGTGTTCTGATGTCCGAAGCCGCACACAGACTTGATCCATCCTCTGTTTGTATCTGTGGGAATGGGCTTGTCCTGCTGTCTTGGGTCCCTTCTGGAACCTGAAAGAGATGGATTAAAACAAGGCCATACTTAGGTTAGTGACTAAGAGCCCTGACTTTGGGATCTGGCACACCTGAGGTACCCAGCCCGCCCTCACTCACTACATAAGGCCTACGTGGGAAGTCACTTATCATTTATCTTCTGATCGCTCCACTTTCCTCATCTGCAAAAGGAGGCCAGTAGCATGTGTCCTCTGGTGAAAGTGTATTGGAGAAGGACTGAGCAAAATGGCTGTCACCTAACGAGCCCTCTGGACATGATAGAGGGTTCTAGGCATTGACATCCAGACCCCACTGCCACATCCACAGTGTATCCTCTACAAGTGTACTTCCTGCGCTAAGTGTTTGGACAAGGACCTGAGAAGGACTGTGATCTTCCTGAGATGACTGATGTTGGAGTGTTTGTTTATTGTCCCATGGGATGGGAAATATGGATATTTTAAAGATGGGGAAAACAGGTCACTAGAGCCACGTGGGTGTATATCCAGGCTAAAGGACCAGGCATGGGGTAATTAAAATGCTTTGCATCCTGAGAAATTGCACTCTACAAGGTTTGTAGTGAAGACTCCACGTGTGATATTTTAAAATTGTTGCTGTTTGTATACAATAAAAGGCATCCGCTGAAGTGTAGTGCTTTCAGTTTAGTAGTTGTAGACAATCTAAAACTTCCTGCACAGCTCGTCCATCCCTGAGTGCTGCCTCCTGCTCGTTTCCAGATTGTTCTGCCCCACCCCAAGCCCAGCACCCACCATCTGCCTTCTCTCTGTTCGTTTGATCTGCTCCCGTGGAGTCAGGCTCTGCAGGGTCCTTGGCATTGGGTGCCTCTCTCTCAGCATCCCGTCCTGAGGTTCCCGCGCGACGGAGCATGTGTGAACCTTTTGTTCTTTGCATTGCCGGCTTGGGTTCCCTGGTGGAGCATCCCACAGCCCGTTCATCTGCACACCAGTTAATGGACATTGTTTTCGGTTTGGGTTATTGGGAATTCTGGGGCAGTTGAGCGCATGTTTGCAGGTGGAGCTTTTACTTTTCAGGGGTAAATCCTTCAAACTGGGACGCTGGCTGGCCCGGCAGACCTGGGCATCACTGTCGGCCGCTGCTGGAGTCTTTGCCAGGCTGACTTCACTGCTCTGCATTTTCTCCAGCAGTGCGGCATCGGGCGTATTTTTAATAGCTCCCAGGTGCCCCTGCCACATCCATCTAGCTTTGAGACCCTCTGGCCCCTGCCTTTTCTGACTTAATGGCCACCTTTGGGCTCTCAGATGAATGAGGACAGTCTAAAGAAGCGATTTGTCTCAACCTCTGCATCCTGACTCACCCGAAGGTAGCCGGTGGATTTCTACAAAGAAGTTGCCTTTTTATATTTTGCATATCAAAATTTGTGCCAGGGCTGAATTCCCTGCATATTAATCCTTTTTCAATAACAAAGGATCAGCTCTAGGCACGTGAAGGGAAGCTGGGTTCGCTCCTGTAGGCCAGTGTCTCCACCTGCCGTGAACACCTTAGTTAGCAAGCACGGGACACGCACGTCCACCGGCTCCGTGTGATTTTGCCTTACAACTGCAGGGGCTGGTTTATCCACGTTGCACACGGCTCACAAATGTGCCCTCCCGTGTGCACACTCAGCCTCGCCTTGGTCCACGGCGCTCGCGGTGATTCCTGAACACCAGGCCTTGCTACGCGCTGCTGCTCTTGCACTTCTGGAAGACGCTGCATTGGCTTCTGCTTCTGCCTGGTACTTCCATTTTCTCCTTGTGGAATTACAAATGGATTAATGTGCTTAATAGGTTTTTCCTGGAATCCAACTGGATGCTATAACCTCCCACATGAGCTTTTCTTAGTTTTAAAAACTGACAGGGGATGAGCTAAAGGAACTGAGGATGTGGTCTTTGTCCTGGGGTGAAGCAGCTCTGGACCCCCAGATGGGAGACCCCCCACCCCACCCTAGGTAAGGGCCACCTCCTTGGAATTATAAGGAGAGGTTTTTCACAGGAGACCGCTCCATATGAGCATGTGTCCAACCCATGTCTCTGATATGAATATCATATATTCCCATAATATTCATATGTAAGTAGTGTTCCCCCACCTCTCCCATATCTGAACACAGAAGGGCCCTTGGCCCTCACCTGTGGCTCCCAGACCTCTCGATTCTGACTCTAAGAGTTAGTGTCCGCCCACGGGACCCATCTGTCCCACCACCTGTTTTTATGGTAAAGCAGACTGACACACAGCCACACCCTCTCATTTACCTACTGCTCAGGGCTGGGCGTTTTGCCCTGGAAGTCACAGTGGGTCACAGCAACAGAAATGCGTGCCCAGAAGCCCTGGCTCTCCTTGTCTGGCCCTCTATAGAAGAACAACTTGCAGGCGCCTGCTCCATGGTGTGGGGATGAGTTTGGCACTTCACGGTTCTCTCTGAGGGTCCCTGCAGGTGCCTCTTCCTTGGGTGGCTCTCAGGTGGGGCTAACCAATCCTGCCTTGGGCCATTTGCTTTACTTCTCATCCGTAATTTGGGCATAATAATAGCATTTCTCCTCAAGAGTGGGATTTGAGAAAAAAGAAGGTGGCATGCAGGTCCAGTTCAGGTCGGAGGAGACCCTGAAAGGCAGCCAGCCTGAGATTACAGAGCAGAGCTAAGGAATGAGCCATAGCGCTGAAACCCAGGGGACCAGACCGAGGCCCAGGCATGTTGCTAAGGGAGAAGACGTTCAGGAGGCACAGTTCCAACAGCAAGGCCCAGGGCCACCCCTGAGCTCAGTCATTGAAACACAATCCCACTTCAAGGCGCTGGGCCTTGTGGTTCCCTAGGTTCCCCAAGACCCTGCAGGGCCACTCCTTCCTGCCTGCACCCCTATTGCTCTCTAGCGTCACGTCCTCGTCACATTTATAGGTTGCTGTATTTTGTGTCCATATATGTATGTGTCAGTCTCCTGCAGAAGAGGCGCTGCCCAGGTGATGGAGGAATTCATCTTGTGATGTGCCCTGCACAGAGAACCTGGCCTGGCACGAAACAGGGAGGAGCAAGGGTGGTGGAGCAGGGAGTGAGTGGCTGAACCTGCCCCCAGTGGGAAATCCTCTCAGTGCTTCCAGATTCTCACTTGCCGTGTCTCTCTCTCCCACTTCCCTTCCTGTGCACAGAGTCGGCCAGGACGCGTTCCCACGTCCATCCACATGCAGGTGAAGACAGCCACCAGTCCAAACAGCACGCACGCCAACGCAGTCTTGCACCTGGGTACCCTCAAGCTGTCCGCACAGACACACACGCTCTCCAGAGCAATCCCCTTGCAGCTCAGCCAAGGGCCTTCTCCTTCGCTACTACCTCTTCGAGATAACTTTATTGGCGAGGTCCTGGCGGGGAGAACGCTAGGCTAATGAAGGCCATTTAACAGTCAATCTCAATTCCAGGGAAAAGCAAATCTTTATCACCAACATCCCATAATTTCCATTCGGGGATTCCCACCCACCTTGGACTTTTTTTTTTTTTTTTTTTTGTCTGCGTCTCTTTTCTAATTAACTCTGAGCCTAGATTACAAGAAGCCCTCCTTGTGCATGGAGGGCCCTGGGTGGAGCAGACACTGGAGGGGAGGTTTAATTAAAGCGGAGCTGTTAGGGGAAGAGACCTGCGCGGCCGAGCGCTAATCCTCTTGCCTCGCTCCCGTGTCCCCGCATGAGTTTGATTGATGAGCTGGTCCCCTGGACATCTTCATCTGTGCCAGGCCAGTCCTCACCAGCAGAGGGGCCCGGCTCCACCCGGCACTCAGCCTCTGCCGCTCTGCCCGTGGCGCTGTTCCTTTCTCTCTCTCTTCCTTTCTCTCCTGTAGCAGGTAGGTGGATGGGTAGACGCAGATCCAAAGATATCCGCATGTAGTTGTGTATATTAGAATTTATCTGTCTGCCCACCTGCCCGTCTCCCTACCTACCTCTCCTGTACCTTTCTGTATGGGTGTATAGAGCGCCTGTCTGTCTGTCTATCTTGATAAACCTTCTGCAAATCTCAGCATCTCTGTCCTTCCACATCTGTGTCAGTCTCCATCCGCTCCGTCCAGATCTCAGCGCATCTGCTTCTCTCGGCCTCGTCTTGCCATTTGTTCTCTTACCTCTCCTGGACCTGCCCTGCAAGGTAATACTCGCCAGCCTCCAGCTGAATTTTTTTTCTTTTTCATTCAGCAATTGTAACGTTTCAGTGCTTTAGAGGCTACCTCTTTTGCTAAGCATCTGCTAAATGCCAGCAACCCCCTGAGGTACCTTTTGATGCTTATGTCGTAATTATTCGCATAATGATGGACATCTGTTAATCTCTTAATACATGCCAGGTCCTAATACTAAGCGCAATATGTACATAGTTCCATTTATTCATCAAATCTACCCTTCGTAGTGGCTACTTTCACCATTCCCATTTTAGAGATGAAAACACTGAGACTTGGAGAAGGAACTTACTTACATACTATCTAACTACCCACACTGTAGCGCACCAAGATAACACTGTGCTTCCACCTTACCTGAAGCAATACTGTTGTTTTAAAAATAGAAACCAACTGTCCCAGGTCAGAGTTTCAAGAGAAGTGAAGGAGGAGCTTGCTCGCTCTCTTTCTCCTAAATGCTTCTTTCATCAGATGCAAAAGTAGGTCTGTGGCTCCCAGTATTTCTCTGTGCCCTCTTGGTGTTGAGTGGGCATCTTGGCTGTGTAGCCACAGGGCCAGCTTCTGAATGCAGGAGGCTACGAAACTCACACCAGTCTTCTGAGCCAAAATAAATTGGCAGAAACGTCTGATTGGACTTTTTGTCTTCCTCCAAGGCAGATGCTTTTCTCATTACCCAGAGAACAATGACACCTTGTCTCACCAAAACCCAGCCTTCCTCATAGTCGTGGTGCCCTTTCTGGTTTACAGCGCTCCCCCTGCGGTTCCGTGCTCGGTCGGCCTGCATCTGTGATGAGAGTAGGTTTCCAGTCTGCCTTGGATCCCACGGCCACTCCCCAGAGTGGACTGGTCCCCAAGGCGGGCTTCACTGTGTGTGATTCAGACTCTTTTAGCTGACCAGCTTGGCTCCTTAACGGGAGGGCATGAGTGACGTGGAACAGATGACCTTCCTGTGCTCTCCACATCGCTGTCAATCAATGGGGAAGAATTAAAATAAGTAGAACAATGACTTTACCAACTCTCAAATTAATGTGAATTAACAAATTCAAAAACAGTTTGGAAGAATTGTCTGTCCCAGTTCTCAGGTCCAGCTCTGGTTGAGGGTGAGCTTTGGCAGCCTCCGGTGAACTGAAGCTTTCCGACCTTCAGAGCTATAGGAGATGTGATCCAGTCCTACCTGCCTGCAGACGGCTTCTTCTTTAATTTGTGGATTGCTTTTTTCTGACAGTAGGACATCTTTACCATCCTAAGAAACAGGGAAACTTGGACCTGGATTTCTGTACCTTATTTTTTGAAGTGGCCCAAAAATTAATACTGAAAATCTATTGATCATCTTGCAGTTGGGAAAACCTAAAAGCTGTCATTGTCCCAGTGACCCATCAAGTCACACACTGTTTCAGCCATAAAGCAAAGTTTCACCCTCTAATCAAGCTGAGATCCAGATCCTAAGCCACCTGCCTACCGTGTTGCTTTCCTGGTGATGCCACGTCTGTCCTCTGGTTTCCCACACCCCGGCTCTCCCCATCCACCACTTGCACTTGTACTTGGGTCCTTGGCTTCTGTTTCATGCAGTTTGTCTTCTTGTTCTCGGCCTCAATTCCATGTCCTAGGAAGGGACTCTCCTTAGGTTTTGCTTTAAGACTCAGTCTGTTCGAAGATGTGCCTCCATCATTAGCAGACACAGCTTTTGAGGGCTGGACCGGATACTGCACACCTGCCAGCCTGGTGATGTGGCCCCGGTCCTGCCGATGCTCAGAATCCCTTGGAGACATTACTTTACTCTTCCCTTCTGGTCTTTCGGCTAAAGTCAAAGCAAGGTTTTGAATGATTTTTTTCCCTAAGTTCTTTCCTTTATGAAACTGTTGGACTTTTTATTCTTAATAATGTAATGCATGGGCCGTGGTCCTCTAAAGCCTTCTTTCCCTCTGCCCCTAAAGTGATACATTCTAACAGTTGTTATAGTGGTATGGTATATTCATTTCTACTCAGTTTTCTAATAACAAATAGAATATCATTGTTACTTCTTGTAAAAACTCCAGGAAGCCAAGCATGGTGATGCCTGCCTATTTGCCTGTTTTCCCAGTAACTTGAGAGGCTGAGGCAGGAGGACTGAAAATTTGAGGCCAACTTCAGCAACTTAGCAAGACTCTGCCTCAAAAATAAAAATAAAAAGGACTTGGGATAGCTCAGTGGTAGCACCCTTGGGTTTGATCCCTATTACCAAACAGAGAAACCAAAAAATTAGGAGGAGTTTGAATTTCAGTAACTCACAATGTTTTCTGGCTATACTTCCAGGTCTGGTGAATTTCCATCCCACCACTCAGGAGTCTTCCCTTTGTCACCCTGAACGTTGGTGCCACTAATGCCCAGGCGAGGAAAACTCTGCTCAGTTTGCTTCTGTCACTTTCCCAGCATCTGAACCCTGTTCTCCCTGCCAGGGGAGCCAGTTCAGTTTGCAGCACTGGACTCACCCAGCCAAGAGGCAGGAAAGGTTCAGGTGGCAACCGACCGGTCCTGAGCTGACTTCACCTGCATCCTGCATTCGCCACCCCACAATCTGTCCAAACACAAGACTCGTTCTCTGAGATCACCCATCAATCAGAACATGGCCAGCATCCCAGTTAGAGAACTGTGGACCCAGAGTTCCATGCAGTTAGTCTTTGTGTTTCTGTCCATGGTGCTGAGAGAAGCCTGGGTTCTGGAATCAACTTTCCCACCCTAGTAAATGTAATGATGTGATGATACTTAAATCTCCCAGTTCCTGGGACTGCAGATGCTATTGGTGACATAATGGGACCTGACTGTCCCCAACCATAGAACTACCCCGTCCATACAATACCACTGACAACATGTGACTTTTGCATAGTTGAAAATTAAAAGAAATAAGAATTCAGGTCCTCAGATTTATCATCCACTTTTCAGGTGCTCAATAGCTACAGGAAACTAGTGGTCACTACATCTGACAGTGTGGACATGGAGAGTTGGCAGGATCTCAGAAAGTTCTATTGCCTGGCATTTTACCCAGATGGTCATCACATGATAGACTCAGGCCTGGCCCTGATAGATCCACCCACATCTTAATCACTGGAACTTGTGAGTTTTACTGTAGCTGGCAAAAGGGACATCACAGATGTGATCAGGATAAGGATGTTGACATGGAGGGATGCTCTGGCATTTCTCTGTTGGGTCCAGTCTAATCACAGGTCCTCATAAGGAGAGGCAGAGGTGCCAAGGTGAGAGCTGAAGGCAGCATGGTGACAGAGCAGTGATGGGTGGTGTTTTTGGAGCTGGAGAGAACAACCACAGGCAAGGAATTCTGGAAAATTCTGCTAGAACCTGAAAACAGCTGAGAAAACAGATAACCTCCTTAGGACTTCTGGGGGAAATTAAAAAACAACCTATCAAAGAAACAAACAAACAAAAAGCGGCCCCAGGGACATTCTGACTTCATGTCACAGAATAGATTTTGGACTATGACCTTCAGACCTGTAAGAAAATAAACTTGTGTTAAGTGGCCAGGTTGGTGGCAAAATTTGCTACGGAAACAGTAAGAAAAATGATGTCATCACCATCACCCTCTCATTAAGTCCTTACTTCCAGTTTAGGTTCTTGTAATTTTGCCTTCTCCTCAATTAGAGTGTCCCAGTGACCCCTTGGGCACTTGCAAAACGGAGCTCACAAGCACCACCACCTTGCTCATTTGAGACACTCACATGGGCTCATGAACCACCCCTTCTCTGAGCGTGGTGGAGGGAGAGTTAGTGATGGATGATGCAGGAAGGCAGGAAGAGGGCACATGCACAGCCCAGCTTCCTGGCTTTGGGGGACAGGTGTTCAGATGAGACCGGCATGGCTAAAGGCACAGGTGAACATCAGAACCAGTTGTCATCCCACAACCCCGTGGCACAGTTCAGAGAAAGGGCTTCAGCATGTTATTCAGCCCCAGGGGCAGCATATTATTCTCCAAGCCCATCGTGAGGTCGTGGGTGTGATGAGTCAAACTTTGTCTCTGCTCCCTCTACCTGCTTCTTTCCTCCCAGCCCGACTTTGGATGGATTTTATTTTCCTGGGAAAATTTCCCTTACCAGGTATATGCTGTCATCCGAGTCATTTGTCTTCTAAGTAGCAGTAGCAACAAAAGAGCACAGATACTGTGCTCATTATGGCAGTTATGTGTTGGATGTTTCTTTCCTGTTAAGCAGAGTGGTGGGAAATGGCTATGCATTACCTAACTTATTTTAGGAATGACCCAGCCAAGGCCAAGCTATTGGCATCTCCAGGACAGTATGGCACATGCTGTCTACTCAGGGCCACACACCTGGGTAGAGGGAAGCCTGGACTTGGAGATGACCATGGCTTTGGAGATGACCTACATAATAACCCTCAGCAGGAGGTTCCCTTCCCAGAGTCTGAGTCCCAGGACCAGGAACCATGGGACAAAAAACATATTTTTTTCCCCTTGTGCCCTCAAAGGTCCTAAACCATTTCTTGGAAAACCAGCACAATCTCTTTGAAATGTCTCACGTAAATTTACTCAGTTCCTGGTGAGGCCTCCCAGACAGAGGGAAATCTAATAAAAACAGCCCAGAGAATTCCCAGGGAGCATGATGTGGTGGGAATACACCAGGCAGGGCCTGTATTTCCGCTCTGGCACTTGTTGACACACTCTCTCCTCAGTCTCAGTTTCCCCACCTTTTAGGTGGGAATAGTAATATCCAACCTGGAGTCCTCATGAGGACGTGGTGAGTTGGGGTGCAAGCCACGTCGGGTATCAGGCTTTATAGGAGATCATTGGAGCAGCAACGGCAGCATTACCTGCACGTCCCAGCAGGTGTTCAAGTGCTCGTCACACTGTGTTCATAGTGGGCCTTGTTTTGTTGGAAGGCATTTATATTCTAATAGCGTGGCTCTTAACAAAGTGTGTTTCTTTTTATTTAAATTTGACCTCCTCAGCGATGTTATCAGAAAAGATTACAAGCCGGGCACAGTGGCATGCACCTGTGGTCCTGGACACTCAAGAGGCAGAGGCAGGGGGTCAGCTTCAACCTGGCAGTTCCAGGGTAGCCTGGGCAATACAGGAGGCCCCAGGGCCCTGTCTCCAAAAACAAACAGACAAAACAATTACAGAACACAGAACACAAAGCAGCTTCCTCATTTCATGTTGTTTCTTCAAATTGCATTCACTGTCAGAAACAAAAAAAAAAAAATTCACTAGAATCTTATTAAAATAAGAGTTTAAAAGTCAGTGCATGCAGTGCATGAGAGAGGATTGAGAAAGTTAGGATGGGAGCTAAGGTATTGCTGTAGATAAGTCCTCCTGGGCGTGACCTCTGCTGCCCTGTGCCCTCCTCCCTCTCTTCCTGAAGGAACGGCGCCATCTTTACTTCCCTTCCCACTGCACCTTCCCTAGGATCTGACCTTCTGTGGCAGGCAGGTCTTTCTAAAACACAAATCTGACCATGTCATTTCCATGGCTGGGACACTTCTGTGGCTTCCCATTGCTTATGGGATCCAGTCACACTAGTTTCTGTGGTTTCCCAGACTCTCTTCCTCTGCCCTCAGTCTTATTTCCTGCTCCTGCTAGCTTCCTGTCACCCACTCTCCCCTCATACTGTCCCACTCTCTGTGTTCCTTTCTTGCCCCTAGGCTGTTGTGCATGATTTTCCTTGAATTCCCACCTCACTCACTCACTCAAATTCTCCTTTAAAGTCATCTCATGACTCTGGATTGGGAGCCTTCCTCCTCTAAACTTGGTTTTCCTGCATCTCTCTTTATACCAATTTTAATCTCCACTCGAACATAGACTGTTTTCTCATCTGTGAGTGTATGTTATATTCATGCAAAAACAAATGCTTATTCTGAGCCTTCCAGCAGCTAGCAGAGTAGACAAAAGTATCCTTAAATCAACTCTCACCACCTAAAACATAGTCAAGGAATTCACATCAGGTGGATGGATGGATGAATGGACAGATGCGAGACATCCTGCCAGGTGTCTGTGAGACTTAGAGAGGAACTTGTTTCTTTCTGATCAAATCCAGTGGATGACCTTGCGGAGCCAGGTGTAACTCCTGATGTCTGTGTACGCCTTAAGCATCCTGCATACTAGAGTGTGTTGAAGGGCTCTCTCTGACCTCACACGCCGTGGAGTCTGAGCTCTGTAGGCTATTTGTAGAGAGTTTATTTCATCTTCCCAGAGAGCTACCCAGTATAAATATTAGTCAGTTGATTTCACACAGAGTTAAAACAAGCTTTTAAAAGCCTTTTACCTCTCTTGTCCCCAAATAGGTACTTTAGACAGCTTCTCAGAGCCTGGGGAGCTTTGTGGGATTTGGTAAAGTGGAAGTTATGTTCTGTTTGGAGGCAGGCTTCTGGGAAGCTGTCTTGGGATTGATGCTGCACTTGTATAGAAAGGGTGGGGTACAGCGAGGGGTTTCGGAATGGCAAAAGTGGGGGTGGTAATCAAACTTCACTGTGCACCTCCAGGAGGACATCTGGGGGTGCTCACCACGTTGCCAGGGGTGAGGAAGCCAGGGCTTCAGATTCAAATGACCTGAGTTCAGTGCTAGCTTTGCCCATCAGCCCAACGCAGGTGATCATAGACCCAACTCTAGGCTACGTGACATCCACCCAGGTGGGTAGAACCCAGCACTGTCCGGCAGAAATATAATGTGGGGACTCGGGTGTGGCTCAGTGGTAGAGCACTTGCCTGGCATGCGTGGATACTTGGGTTCAAGCCCAGTCCTGTCAAAATAAAAAAAGGAAGAAAGGAAGGAGAAATAAAAAATAAAATGTGGGTCACTCATGTGAGCCTCGTGTGTAGGTTTTTAATTTTTTTCCAGGTAGTTCCATTAAACAAAGTAAAAAGAAATAGGTAAATTTAATTTCAGCATTCTGTTTGACCTAATATAGGCCAATATGTAACAAAGAATGTTTTATTTTGCCCTCCAACTCTGTGTACCTAAACCAGCGTCATTACAACATGCAGTCAAACAAGACTGTTGAACAGGTGGTTTTCATCCTTTCGCTTGCACCTTTCACCGACAGGCTGCCCAGTTCAGACCCCACATTTCAGATGCTCAGTGACCACGCAGGGCTGGGGCTCAGGACATCAGGACAGCGGCAAAGCCGCGGGCCAGAACAGATCATTCACGTTCCAAGCTTCTCCCACTGGAATTGGAATCCCTGCTTCACAGAGAGCAAATGGGGTGACACTGAGGTTGTCGCGTGCCCCTTGGTTCCCCTCTTGGAATAAGGAGAGGTGAAAGGCCAAAGTCACAGCACCCTTACCTGAGCGACTTGGCCCTTTCATTCCCACCACGGGCTCCACACTCCATGGGTTGGGAGTGACTCTGCCCTGCCGTGCCTCCAGCAAACACCGCAGAGAAGGTGGATTATATCTCAAGGACCGCCACAGTGATGAACCACAAACTGGGTGGTTTCAACCACAGAAATGTACTGATCTGCAGTTCTGGACCAAGACCAGTCTGAGATCAAAGTCTTGGCCAGAGTGGTTCTTTATGGCATTTGAGAGGATGCATCCACCCCTTGCCTCTGTCCTTGCTTCTGGTGGCTGCTGGCAATCCTTGGCATGCCATGGCTTGAAGAGGCATGCCCCAGCCTCTGCTTCCTCCTCAAAGCCTTCTGCTCAGGTGCACATCTGGGTTGAAACTTCTCCCTGTGAGCTGACGCAGTTGTATCTCATTAGGGCCCCTCGCAGCTCCCTGCCCAGTATGACCTCATCTTTACTAATGACTTCTTCAGCTATGAAGGTCCTGGGGGCCAGAACTTGAACATTTGAATTTGGGTAGAAAACAATTCAATTGATAATTATAGGCATTTGATGAATTTAAACCAGATACCTGAATTAAGAATAATTGAATATAAAGATAATCTTTGGGCTTCAGTGAGTAGGTTCCGATATTCCAACCTGCCGAAAGAAGAGACCTATTAAAATTGAACAAGGAAAACCAGCTGGGGAAAAGAATGAGGCCCTGCCAAAAGGCACAGATGACACTATGAAAACAGGCTGCAGAGTCACATGGGGAGATGTTTTAAGGCTGCTCTTTGATAATATGTTTTGAAAATATGTTTCTTGGTGCTTTATAATTACACATAGTGGGGATTCATTCTGATGTATTTGTGCCTGCATGCAGTGCACTTCGGTTCATTTCATTCCCCTGTATTTCCCCTTTGCCTCCTCTCCTCCCTAGCCCTGACCCCATCCTCTGGTTTACTGATCCCCCCTCTGTTTTTATGAGATTCCTCCGACACCCCCCCACCCCCACATACCTTTCTTTCCTCCCTAGCTTCCACCTATTAGAGAAAACATGACCCTTGACTTCCCGAATCAGGCTTCTTTCACTTAGCGTGATCTTCTCCAGTTCCATCCATTCTTCTGCAAATGGTATAGTTTTATTCCCTATGTCTGAGTGAAGCCCCTTGTCTCTATTTTTGAATTAAATATATTTAGCTTCATCAGCCTCAGTTTTCCTAGCCCTTGCTGCCTCAGAGTTGTTAGATAAATCAACTACAACATCTTAAGCTGCCCACAATTATTTGGTGGAACTTCTCCCTGTTAGCATCTGAACAAAATCACCCACTGCTATGCCACTTTGCTCTTACCTACTAATAAGGCACTTTTTAAGAATGTTTCCAAAAAATGCATGGCATTCCTTGGATCCCACTTGACGTTATGCAAAACCTGTTTTTCTTCCCAGAGTCAGCAGAGCTCTGCTCTCCTCCAAACTGTGCAGCCTCCTCAGCTCCGAGCTCAAACAGGCAGGTGTCCTTAAAAGACCACACATCCTTAGCTACAGAAAACAATTATTTCTGCGCTGATCAAACCTCCACCCAGGATTTGAGGCTCTCAGCCTCCAGTAGTGTGTTGGTGGCTGTGTGGACTTGGAGACCCTCACATTGGGGCAGAGCCAGTTACAGAACATGTTTGGTCGTACACATGTTTAAGAAAATAGTGAGGTTGTCAGTACTGTCGTGCTTATGCTTAGTGGGTTGTGTTGAATTGGCAAAGCCATGATATTTGATGCCTCTTTTGTTCTGATGAGGAGTCTAGTCACATCATGTTTCCATTGTTGTAAGATTCCTGCTCTGTTTTCTGACTCTCCACATAAACCTGCATCATGCAGCTGAGCCTTGTGACATCGCAAGACTTGTCAGGTCGTATGGATGCAAATTTTAGGAAGAAGTTTGGTGTAGGAGAAATGTATGGGGAGTTCCTATCCCAGACAGAACTTTCACAAACTGCCTGAACTTGGGGATGTAAGAGAGTTACCTGGACTTGGCTTCCTCTTCTGCTAAATGTGTACAGAGGGCACCCAACCTGTCTACCTTCCGAGATTGTGTGTGAGGCTCAGGAAGAGGATGTTAAACACTCCCAGTAATCTTTACCTCCACCCCTGGCTGAGCCACTCTGATGCTGGTGATGGATGGATGATGGTCCTCTGTCCTGCTTGCTTAAAGGACAGGCTGTTTCCCACATCTGTTTCTGCTGTTCTAAGCCTTTGAATGGCTTCCCGGGAGAAGGTAGTGTCATTTAAATCCTCAGCTCCCCTTTTGCTCTGAGTAGCTGCATCCTGGCAGGTATCACTGCTGCATTGACCCTGACCTGGCTGGCATGTGTTAGGTCACCCACCCTGCGCGTGCCTGTCCGTGCCGCAGGATCGGCCCTCTACACTTCTCTCTCTCAGCCCCACAGTTTGCAGGTTCTGTGACTCATACAATAACCTCATGGCTTTTGCTTTCATTTTGGTCATTGAGTCTGTCTCTCTAGGTATGAGGTTTTCTCCCACTACCACATTGCATCTGGCCTCCCTGCACATTTTGTGCCACCTTACCATCTCACCTGGCTCTTCCCTGCTCACCCCTCAACTTGGCGTAGGCGTCCACTCTCCAGGAAAGTTGCTCTTGATCGACCTTTAGTTCTTCATCCTTCTCCTCTGGTAGCACATGTCCATTGCACTGTAAGCCCCTGGACTGCCCCTGGGCTCCTGCCCAGCGGCAGCTGTGGGTGCCTGGCTGCCTCCATCTTGGTCCCTCCTGTAGCCCACAATCCCTGCACATCCGCCCCTGCCATCCAAAGGCTGCTCAGTACTTTGCTGCTGAAACAACTGCATGGATCTCATGTTCTTCCTATTTGAATAGTTCAGTGCCCTTGCTTCCTGGCAGTCTCTCCTAATTTCATTTCTTCCAAATCCAACTATAATTCATTTTATGACAGACTTTTTTCCAGTTGGCCAACTATTAGAGTCTAAAACTTAAGCAACACATAATGAAAGACAAGGTCATATTTTATCATCTTTGCCTCTTGCAATAACCAGATTAGACACCTTTCTACAAGAGAGGTGAATGCAAGCCAACCGATATTTATCATGTCAAACACCGGATTATGAAATGCAGAAGCAGCTGAGGGAAATGTGAACGATGATACAGGAACCTGCCCAGAAGGAGCTTCTGGTCTTGTGAGAGGCCTCAGATTTCCATGCAAAGAAATTGGATAATTAAAAATACACTCCAATTTTTGGTTTGGTAAATTCATTATGTACCAGGTAGGGGTGGGAAGTATTTGCTGAGCGGTAACCATGCCAGGTCTCCTCAAAGCCATGTGATCATTTGAGCTGTATTTGGGTATCCAGGTTAGGGCAGGACTGAAGTTGAAGCAGATATACTGGTAAGTGGCAGAGGGACATGAGCTTTCCGGACCTGTGGAGGACTTTGTAATGGGGTGTGGAGGACTTAGTGTCCTCCTTAGTGTTATGGGTGTGGAGGACTTAGTGTCCACTCTGGGCCTTGATTTGGGTGCTTACCTTCCCCTCTGATGGGGTATTTCAGCATCTGTATCTAATCGCAGTGGAAAGGGGTTGAGGTCCTCTCTTCGCACTGTGACTTGATGTTTTCAATTTTCCAAAATCTAGTGTGAGCCCCTTGGTGACCTCCTTAGTGGGTACTTACGTCAACAAGACCCACAACTCAGCTCTGTCTCTCCAGGCTTCCTGGTGTGTGCAGTGACCTCCTCTCACAGGGCATCTATCCATTCCTCACTTTAGAAACTGGCAGAGACTCCCCCACACGGTTCTGATGGCACAGGTGACAGTGACATTACACATCTGCAGGGTAACCCTGGGCAAGTATTTAAAGGCACAAAACCACCCTTTTCCTTTGTGAATTTGGCTAAATGTGGTGGAGCTCCCTTCGGTTCATCTTGAAAATGGATTTGACACTGATGTTACCCTGGTGATAGGACTGAGAATCCCCTCCCCCTTTCTTTAGAAAGGAGCGGGCCTATTAATAGACAGAGGGGAAGATGCACAATTAGAATATCTATTTTAATGCATAAAAAGTGCTGTATATTTTCAAATGTCCCCGAGTTAAAATAAGTGGTCAAACTGATACTGATTTCAGTTATCCTGAACAAAAATACATTCACAGATCATATTTAATTTTAAGGTACTTTACAAATGGCATTTTACACTTTTTTTTGAAAACCACACAACTTGAGCAATGGCATAATGAAGTTTCTTTTTTAATCTTTTAGTTCCTTAAATAGGTTATGTATAAAATCTTTGGGGATAATAAAATATAAAAGTCACACAAAAAAGGAGTGGGCTGGAAGGAGGAGATGGACTGTGACATCCATTTAGGACTGAGGTTTCCTCTGTATGCACGAAGGCAAGGCTTTGCACTGGAGTCGAGTTTAAGATGCATTTTCTGTTTCTCCCCTTAGGAAAAGGGTTTTTGCCAAGGTAAAGCAGAATACTTCTACTTGTTTATCTGCCCTTCTGTCCCCATGACTTCTTTGTGACTGTGGTCAGCAGATCAGGTTGTCTGTCAGAGATGGCTGGTGACAGTGGTGAAGGGATGGCATTGGTAGAAGACACCCATAGTGACCTAGTCTCCGCTGCTGTCCCCCTTGTGGTATTTACAGCAGTTCAAAGTCGTCGATGGAGCCAGGCGTGGTGGTATATGCCTGTGATCCTAGTAGCTTCAGAGGCTGAAGCAGGAGGATCACAGGTTCAAAGCCAGCCTTTGCAACTTCGTGAGGCGTTGTCTCAAAATAAAGAAATAAAAAGGGCTGAGGATGTGACTCAGTGGTTAAGAGCCCCTGGGTTCAATCCCTGATACCAAAAAAGAAAGAAAAAGAAAGAAAGAAAGAAAGAAAGAAAGAAAGAAAGAAAGAAAGA
>JAJEJO010000487.1:69143-112942 GCA_020662805.1 Glaucomys volans
CCTTCATCACCAGCCCCAGCATAACCACCACCATCATCACCACCAGCATCACTACCATCTTCACCATCACCACCACCATCATAATCATCTTCTTCATCACACCATCATCTTCATCTCAGTATGAATTCAGTAACAGAAATTCTTCAATAAAACCAGGTTAGGTTAAGAGTAGGTTCCTCCACTTGCTATTTTACTAGTTCCTATAGGTTGGAAAATATTTTTCTACTAGTTAGGCCTCTCATTTTTCTCATTTGCAAGGGAGACTGTAATGTCTTCCTCATGGGTGGATTTTGTGAGGATTGAGGTGTCTGACACACAGTAGGTAACAGTCTAGTCCAGCACCCTCAACTCTTTGTGTTCTTCAGAGGCAGAATGTTACTGGTCTGGAAGGGGCAATTTTCATCCTCAAAATGGGACATACATGCTTAAGTATTTTTGGATGACAAAACTCATTCATCCAGATTTCCCACTCAAGCTTCATCAGACTCTTAATGGGAAGAATATGTAACACTTGATATTTTATGAATAGGGAAACAGGGGCACACAAGGGTTCGTGACATGCCAGCAGCTCCACCAGTGTGCACTTGACTTCTTAGTACTTGACTTGGATCCCAGGTCACAGCAGTAGTAGCAGGTGGGAGGGTAGCGAACACTGGAAATTATACGTAACTCAGGGGCTTTTCTTCATGTGTTTTACATTGAAAACCAGTTCACTCACATGAAGATTTCATGACACAGTGCTAACTCTTACTATGCTATTCTTCTCCCAGTTTATTTAAAGATTATCAACGTGGTGACCCCGACGTGGATTTTGCAACCCGGAGGCATCCCATGCAGGATGCTTTTCCCTGGGGTTGTGTATCAGAATGTTCCAGGGGACCTTGGACTGTGCCATTGCCAGAGCAAGTATATCCCTGGTAGAGTCCTGGCATGTGACTTAAGAACAATCCCGTTACTCCTGGGTGAAGCCTAGCGTCTCACTCAGGGAAGAAGGGCCAGTGTCCAATGTATCTCCCAGATTGTTTTTACCCCCAAATCCCTTCTCTATTTAGGCTGTTTTGTTTGTTTCCAATTGTCTTTGAGTCTTTCCATCATCTTTCTCCAGAACACTGCTGTTTTTGCCAGGGAAATCACACTTTGGTCTCGCTCTCTCTCCCAGGTCAGAGGATAGGAGTTTGGCTTTGCACTGAGGACAAGGCTCTTGAGGATGGTTGCTGTCCCCATGTGCTGAGCAAGGAAGGGCCAGGGTTCCCTAGGTTGGGCAGCTCAGAGGAGGAGCCAGCCAGTTCCATTAAGGAACCCGAAGGTCACTGGCTTCACCCCTACCTGGTACACTGGAGCAATCTCCAGGGTGTGCCTGGAAAAGGGAGTGGGAGGGTGGTGCATGTGCTGTTGACCCAGATTTTCTCTCTGACTTTAGGGAGCTGGAGTTTAAAAAAAAGAAAAAGAAAAAGAAAAAATCCCCAGGGGCTCTCTGAACTAGTACCTGCCAGTCAGACCAGCAGGAATCCTTCCAGAAGCTTCTTCCACCCTGACCGCCTCCTTTCCCAGGTGCTTTAATTACAAGCATAATCACCTGAGCAGCCCACCCCCAAGTCCAGCATGGACCCTCTCTTCCTAGCAGAGAGTTCAGCCATAGGCAACTTCCACCAGAAGGGCAGATGGGATCCCTTGGAACCTCTGCCTCACCGACAGGGAAGACATGACCAAACAAGCTGAGATTGTTTGGACATTTCCCTCTTCCTTGTTGTAGTTTTAACAATAAAGGAAGATCAACGTATTTGCAGCTTTAAATAAAGGAGTTGCTTTTGGCATTGATGTGGGACTTTAGTAGGGTTTTTTTTTGTTTTTTTTTTCAGTAGAAGGTTTTATTTTTTCTCATTTGGAGAAAAGAAAATAACAATGAGCTGGAGCAAAACTAAAGTTGAAGAAAAGGAGAAATCAGGATGCCTGTTCTTTTTCTTTGTAGCATTTATCATCCCTGGGATTCTGTGGGCATTGGTGTGAGACTGTGATACACCTTTTGCCACACTTGACTCTGAAGCCTGGGGACAAAGATGGTTTGGGATGTCACTTCCCATTTCATTGGATGTGAATTAACAAATCTGTTTATTTGCTACTGACTGTGAGCCAGGACCTGCTTCTGTTGTTTGCTGCAATTTGATTTTTAATTTGATCCATACAATAATGCTCCAAAGTCACCCATCATTTTACCCATGAAGTGGAAGCAAATGCTGGATCCCAGGATCTTGCAATGACTTGTTTTAAGTTGACACAGCCAGTCTGCAAAGGAGCTGGACTTCCAACTCTCCCAAGTAATCACGAGGACCGTAGTTCAATTAACCAGGCAGTGTTATTGTAGCATCGTTCTCTCTGACGTTCTCCCGGGAATTTCTTATTTACCTATGGCTGTCACTTTCTCTCTTTGAGCTTTCATCCTCCCTTCTGTGTCTCTTGCCCTGCTACCCCCAAACATTCCTGTCCCCTCTTAAAAAAATAAAGATGGTAGCAAGCTTCCCAGTGGATTTTTTAACTTTGCATACCATATATTTAGTTTAGTAATGAAAAATCCCAGCTCCAGGCGATGCATAGAATAGCACTTCTAATGTTTTTTAAACAGCTATTAATGTAGTTGAGCACTGTGTGCGTGTGTGTGTGTGTGTGTGTGTGTGGTGTGCGTTCCTTTCTTGTACATAATCATCTGCTCAGTGGTGCACTCTAAAACTGAGAGCAGCAGCCAGAGGAGGAGCGAGCTGTGATTGATGGGCCAGGCCTCCCTTGCAGAAGAGTCCCATCTGGGGTTGGTTTTGGGTGCAGTCAGATGTTGAGGGGGAGGTCAGCCAGGCAGCCTCGGCTCCCCGTCCTTCACCACCCCGATCATCCGCACATTGCCAGCGCGCACAACCTGGCTCCTCACTGAGGGTTGATTGGGGCAGATGCTTTGTGGTGTGGGACCAAAACAGCTGCTAAGTTTATGGAGGAGACAGGATGCAGACGGGTGCAGCAGGTATTTTTTTTTTTTCATTTAATTTTTCACTTGAAATTTTGATTAGAATGAAGCAAAGCCTTTCCCCGCGCTGAGTCTGTGCTCTCTGGAATTCAGAGTTTGCGACGTGCATCAAGCCTGGGCTAAGGACAGGAGTTTCTGTGATGACGGTGTGGGGTGGGGGGCGTGGAGGGGGCTTTCTGCTCTGTGTGGAGCTGGGCTGGTCGCAGATCCAGCAGGTTAATGGTGTCATTGTGTATTTTTCCTCTTTGTTCCAGTGCCCCTGGGGCATGGTGCCGTTTAGCTCATTTCAGTTCAGCACAAGAGGCTTTCTCTGAATATGCGCGATTTCTTGCCAGAGAAGTAGATCAGACCAGGCTACTAAACTGAAGTAAAACAAACTGTCAGCAAGACCGAAGGCTGCAGGCAACACCACGCGGGTGCCTTTTTCTCCAGCAAGTCTGCGTCAGGGGGCGCCAGGGGGTCCTGTGGTGGGAGCCGCTGCCTGCCTTGGCTTTATGGGCAGGTGCAATCAGCAGGCTTATTAGGTTTTAAAAACCCTTGTGCATTTCTTCATTTATAAGAATTGTCTTTAGTTCAGAGGGGTTTGGGGGAGCAAGAAATAGCCTGGGGATATAAAAATTCCAGAAGCAAAATGGGTGGGTGCGCTTAAGAAGTTTGACTGTCAAAGCCGGGGAACGCGCGCGCGCGCGCACACGCACACCCAGGAAAATACCTGATTATTTTCAAGTCCACCTTGGCAGCTACAAAAACAGGCTCCTTTCCTTCTCGGTGAAAGGCAGGCAGTTCCAATGAGCGGAGTAGCCCATTTCGTGCTCTGCCACGGAAAGGCTGTTTCTCCATTGAAATGTGGTTTGCATTCGATCTTGAGACGAAATATTCTGCAAAGTTTGACTGGCTGCCACCCTTTGTTCTCTTGTTAGTGCTCCAAAACTACTTTATTAAGCCACACAGGGCCATGCACGGGAGGGGCAGGAGGAGGTCTGAGGAATAGCATCACAAACAGCTCCATCTTCCCTGCCTACCTGGAAGGAAATGCAGGGTCAGGGGTGGAAGAAGCAGTGGAACCAGGCGTGGTCTCCACATGTGCGCATACACGAGGCTAAATAGTCAGATTACAGCGTTTGCCTTAAAATAGCAATAATATTCTGGCTATTTCATGCTTCAGTAAAATATTTAAATTGAAATGACTCTTTTTTTTTTCTTTTAGGAATCAGACTTGGTTACATTAGAATAATCCTTTTGCTCTCCATAAGGGAGTGCAAACTACCCATTGGGGTGCCATGGGTAATGACGGGGTTCCACATCCTCATGCTGCTTTCTGAGTTGCTCTACTGGGACCGATAGGTTTGGTGTTTGAGGACAAGGAACTTTCTCCTGCCTTGCTCCCGGCAGCAATCCTTTAGTTCCAGCTTCTACTTGATTTTGCAGCAGTAATAGGGAGTCTTAGCATGAGCCTGGGGCCTCTCCCCAACACCCGCCCGCCCTTCCCCTTTTGTGTATTTAGCAGCCACCCAAGAAAGTCCTGGCACTCAAAATTGGATGTTAGGTTTGCAGAAGCTCTTCGAGCACTTGCTGGGTGATGTGGGGGACACTTGTGAAGCAGAATCACCCTCCGCAGGTACACCCACGTGCACCCTGACTCTGCGAATATCCCAGCCTCTTCAACTGTTCCACTTATTTAGGGAAAGGTGGGGGGTTGGCATCGGGTTGGGAGAAAGCAGGCAGCTTCTGGGAATGAGGGAATGTCTAGCCGGGAGGCTCCGATCATTTTGCGGGTCACCGTCACCTACTGGAGTTGGCGTTAGCTTTCGACAGGACCTATTCATGAGCCAGGGTTGTGCCGTGACCTGGAGTGGAAAAGATGCCCTTAATGTGAATGTATTTTTCCAGAAAGTGCATTTCAGCCAAGCTGAGAATCTAGGAACATCACTTGGGAGGGAACAAAGACATCTCTGAAGTCATTTGAAGGTGGAAAGTAATTCCACAGGAAGTACAATGATCTTAATTAAATATTAGCTGTAATTAGCCTAAAGTGCAAATGTTGGGAATATTAATTAGGGTCTCTCTGGAACGGCTGTCGGTGTTAATAAGTAACCACGGGGGGTCCCCCCAACATCTGCTTGGGAACTCCAGGTACAGGATGAACCTAGAGCCTCAGGTACCTGGATGCTAACTGGAGGCCTCTTCGCTGCCACTGGCGTGGTCCTGAGAGCGGGCGTCCTGTGTTGACCAGAGTGCCACCAGCCCCTGTAGACGAGGATGGTTTGCCTAGGCGCCCGCTGGCCTCTATGGGCCCTTCCTCACCGTAAGACAGATTAGAGAATCTGAAGCCAGGCCCCAGGTTTGAGATAGGGCGCAGAGGTTTCCCAAGCTGCCAAAGGCCACTTTCCTCACCTGGCAAATAGAACTGCTGGCATCAGCATCAACTCGCCCGGTCCGTGCCTGACACCCCACAGCAGGACACAGAGAACAGATCCCGGGCTGTGATGAATGCGGTGGGCAGGGGTGTTCATATTTAATATGAGAACCAGCCTCCCTGCTGGGTGATTCCCTGGCCAAAGGAGAGACGCCTGGGCACCAGATGAAGATGGGCTTTGCCTCAACCCCTTGTGTCCCTGCAAAGGACCTGTGGCTGTGACCTGGCACAGTTGTTTTCCCAGGTCTGGGTCAGAGCGTCTTTGACGGCAAAGTGAAGTAGGGTTTGCAATGCAGACCTGGGCACTGTCACCCTCTGGGGTTCACACACCGGCCTTGGAGGCAGAGGCTGTCCTGTGTCTATTGCAGGGAGTTTAGCAGCATCCTTGGTCTCATCCACTAGATACCCAGAACATATCCTCTCCTGGCAGTGACAACAAAGAATGCCTCCAGTCACTGCCTCCTGTCCCCTAATACCCTGTGCAAGACCTACTGGTGTCAAGTAGCTGACAGGGAGCCTGGTATCCAGCAGGCCTGAGGTGAAGGACAGTGTGGCTCAGTGTCTGCTGAGCCTCAGCCAGGAGGTGGGGCTGCCATTCAGATGGAGCACAGGCCAGGATGGACCTTCCTCTTATAAGCCCACTTGTGCTGAGTTTGCAGCCTCTGTGTGTGCATGTGTGTGCATGCATGTGTGAGCACACATGCATGTGTGGTTACAGAAAGGTGACAGTGACATCCACTGATGGAAAGTAAATTTCAGAAAAGATTCTGACCCACTCCTGTTGTTCTGCTCTCAACACCACCGTTCTCCAAGGGGCTGTGACAGCGCCCGCCCTTGGTTTGGGTAGAGTACCCCCTTCCTCTCTTGTCTCCCTTTGGGCCAGTTTCATACTGTTTTTGCAATGAAGGGCTCCTAGCAATGCCACATACCGAGTGGCATCTGCCATAGCCATTAGAAACTTTTCTGCAGGGGCCCAGGCACATAGCCTAGGCTTTTGGGGACTGCGGAGTCTCGGTCTCTGTTATTAAAGTCTGCCATTATAGCACAAAAGCAGCTAGAGACAATATGGAAAGATGAGAGCAGGTCTGTGTCCCAATAAAATCTCATTTACCAAAATGAGTGGTGGGCTCAGTTACCCCTGAGTCCTTCGCCAAATCCCCTCTGCGCCTCCCACCCTGTCTCCTGCTGCTGGAGGAAGCTTCAGAGCGCAGAGCTCTTTCTTCAAGCACACGTTCCCTCGGCAGACCCTGGGCAGTGTGACTGCAGCTCTGGAGTGGGCACAGCACAGGGGACATGGCACAGCCTCCTGTCCTCAGGGAGCTCGCAGGCACCTACCCAAGCAGCAGTGGTTCCTGGGGTCTTGTGAGAGGTGGCCACAGCAGTGTCACCTGCTGGTTAGGTGACAAAAAGTCTTGACCTGGGACCTGACCAAGAGGAAGGGATTGGCAGGCCAGGGTGTAGGGGTTTTCCCTACACCCATGCAGAGGGGGCTGCAAGTGGGAGACGCATGGTGTTGGCAGGACTGATCGCTTCCTCTCCCACAGCATTTGGGGGCTTCAAGAGGTCAGGACACTTTCTCTTTCCAGTACAGAGAGATCTCAGGTCCCAGCAGATGCACATGGCTGGTTCTACCCTTCCTGAGCATCTCTGCAGGGTTGTGTGCCTGGTGAAAGTATTTTCTCTGGAGAAGCAGGGACCCCCTGGCCTCCGGGTGACCATGGTCTGTAGCCTCGCTCATGCATCATTTGTTCCCTGCTGTACAGTCACACCTGGAGTTTTCCCAGGTCCATCTTTCCATTCAGAGATGGAGCAGGTGGAAGATAGCAGAAGATGAAACATTCCTGGACCGAAGCCCACTCTACCGTGGTGAATTCCCTTTGGAAGGTTCTCGAGATGCAGACATTTTGGTCAGGCGTAGAGAAGTAGTGTTTGCCATGAGATTTCCATCTATAAAGGCACATTCCTTGAACAGCCCAAGGAAAGAAGACTCTAGTTATGAAATAGCTGAGGAATTTTTTTTTTCTTTTTGAGTCAAGACCCTTTGAGTCGTAACAGAAAAACTAGCTTAGAGAAAATAAGGCAAAGGGTGCATTTCAGTTATGCAAGATGAATAAGTTCTGCAGTGCTAATACACAGCGTGGGGATGAACGTTAGAAATACTGTTTTTTTATACTTGAAATGTGCTAAGAGGATACAACTTAAATTAAATCTTCTCACCACACACACGCACACACAGGCAAATGGTAAGTGTGTGGAGGTGATAGCTAAGATAACTGGTTGGAACATGGTGATCTGTTCACAGCATGTGTATATATATATGTATATATGTTATATATATATCAAAACAACAAATTATATATCTCAAATATGTACAATTTTATGTTAATGATATCTCAATAAAGCTGTTGGAAAAAAAGTACATTTACTCATGTACCTAAACAAACAGAGGTGTTACTAACTCAGGTAGAGCCGGATGCCAGACTTTGAATGATGTGGCAAGAACTGAGTTGACACCTCTAAGTCCCTCAGTGCCTTGGTCCCACTTCCTGTGGGTGGTCACACCTGTATGCAGGTCCTCTTCAAGTGCCAATTCTTAGCAGTGGCAGACTTAGGTGTGTTCACAGCTGCCAATCCCAGTGAAAAGGAAATTTCTTTCCAGAAAGCAGCAGCAGAATCCAGAGTGAACCAGGCTTACCTCAATAGTGGGATCCCTAAATAGACAGGCGTGAACTGAAATCCCCACGACTGTGGCAATAGAGCCTTCTGATTGGCCAGGCTGGTGTCACATGGCTGTGCTACCTGGTGACAGGGCAGCATCAGGAGGGCTGAGTGGGAATGTTCCCCAAAGGGAAACAGGGCTGTTTCTAAAGAACCTGAGTGAAGTCTGAGCAGCAATGACAATAAGCGTGCTCTCAGTTTTCCAAGCAGAGATGGGGTCCTATTGGTTCCCAGAAGCCCAGCCTCACCCAGGCGGACCCTCCAGGGCTGCAGATGCACAGAAAGTGCTGGAATGGAACACATGTGCACTCTTGCTTACAATGGCACAAACATTTGGAAAAATGAGTCTGGAGGAGGAAGGAGCCTGCTAAGAAGGTTCTCACTTGTAAAAGGTTTTAAACTTATCCCGAGCTCAGTTCTCTTCCAAGTGTCATCTTTAACATTCTAATTAAGGGTCCTCTCTCAACAAATCCGGGTGTTCTTCTGAGAGCATCCTCCCCCAGCACCACATTTATGCCGTGCTGAAGCTACTTCAGTGGAATGTGCTCTAGAATGTTCCAGGCGGGTACTGAGGAGATGTGCCCTCCTATCATTACAGGAGGGGAGAGGGCAAAAGTCACAGTTAATTGACCACAGATAGTGGGAGAGGCCGCTATTTGCTGTGCTTAATTGCTAGTTTTTTTTTATATTTTTTCTTTACTTCTGACTGTGAGATCACATCTCTTGAGACCACGGAAAATTTGGACCTCTAGTTTATCATTTCTTATGCCTTCTGTGTGAGTGTGTGAGTGTGTGTGTGTGTGTGTGTGTGTGTGTGAAGGGTGGTAGAGTTAGGAGGTGGAGACGGAGGGAGAAAGATGGTTCCTAAAATGGAAACATTTGAATTTAGGCTTTTTTTTTTTTAATTCTTTGGACTTGACTGTAATTATTATACTGCATGTTTAGGCTATAACAGAAGGACGAATTGTTATATAATATTCTGTACTTATAAAAAATCAGATTTGGGTTGGGGGAAAAGCATTGATTGACTAATAGGGCTAAGAAGAGTTAAGACCCACATTTTGCAAAAGAGCTTCATGTGGGGATATCACAGGGGACATTTTTGTCTAAATTAGGACCTGAATTCTTCTTGGCTGTTCTGCATGGGGGCTGGGAACATCACTCACACACACACACACACACACACACAGGGGCCATTAAGAGGACCTTCCCCCACCCCATGATGTGAGCCAAGTCACATAAAACTTTGATTAAATTCAAATGCTTAGATGAATTGTCTCTTCTCTCAAGAACACACTCGTTCAATTTAATCTCTCTTGGCACTTTAAGTATCAAATCAAGGCTCCGCTGTCACTGTAGACAACTACATGCTCACGACTTCCAAAATGGGAATGAAATGAGGATCTGTCCCGAAAAATCCAACCCAGTAGGACACAGAGCTGCGCAGTCTTGAAGTCTCGGGCCGGAGGACTGGGACCAGTGGCTTTATGGTCTGCGCCTCGACTTCTGCGTCTCTGAAACGGGGATTCAGAGGATTGTCATCTTAGGCGCGCGTAAGCCGTGCCTGGGATGGGGGCGCTCCGGCTGCAGGGATCAGGAGGCCTGGGGCTGAGGGTCAGGGTTCTCTTTGGAGCCCACTCATGCTCTCTCTCCCTCTCTCCACCTTTTTGATTTTCCAGGGTAATCAGGAAGCAGCGGCCGCCCCTGACACGATGGCCCAGCCTTACGCTTCGGCCCAGTTTGCTCCGCCCCAGAATGGCATCCCCGCGGAATACACGGCCCCCCATCCCCACCCCGCGCCAGAGTACACGGGCCAGACCACCGTCCCCGAGCACACGTTAAACCTGTACCCTCCCGCCCAGTCGCACTCGGAGCAGAGCGCCGCGGACACCAGCGCGCAGACCGTGTCCGGCACCGCCACAGTAAGTGCGCTCGGCGCTGGGGCGGTGGGTGTAGCACCCCGGAGGGTGCCCTGCGGTGCCAGCCTCAGCGGAGGCGCCCCCGGCCCAGCCAGGGACTCAGGCCGGCCAAGCAGAGCTGAGCGACCTTGCCGCCCCAGCTTCCGAAGTTTGTCTTGGCCTCACGCAGCCTTTCCTATTATTTGTTTAAATCAACACATTTTTCATTAAGCACATTGATTTGTAAAGGGAAGCATCCATCTCTCTTCTGTTCCTAGTTTTGCCTTTTCCAGAGTATCATCCGAATGGAATAGGCTTCCAATGGTTTTACAGAGAGATGATCTATCTACTGTATATTTCCTGCTTTTTAAAATGGTGTGCCATTCCGTGATCTTTAGCGTATTTACAGAGTCCCCCATCCTTCTCCAAAATCGCTTTTGGAACGTTTCCATCTCTCTGGAAACAAATCTGGCTCCCATTGCCATTGCAGCCTGCTGAGACTTAGCAGAATGCACCAGAGTCACCTGCGTAGTAGGTGTGCCCAGGTTCAGGACTTTTAGAGCTGGTCCCCAGGAAGGGCAGAGGTGCAGGCTACACAAGGGCAGCAACAGAGGATCTTGGCCACCAGAGGATCTTGGCGGCCAGAGAACTGCCTGTATCTTAATGTTGGTGGTTGCATGATTGATTTCCCAAAAACAGTAGACGTCATGGCCCAGAGATGGATTAAATGGATCATAAACATAGAAGCAAACAAAGAAAGGGAACTGTTTATTACACCAAAGGAAACCTAGTGTTACCAGGCCAGCCATCCAGCACAGCTGTCGACAGAAGTCATCACGTTAGAATCAAATAGTGTTTGTGTACCACCCGCAAGAACCGAGCATTCCTCAAAACCTGGTGAGGAAGCCTCGCCCTGCAGACTCCCATCAACGCGGGCACACTGTGCCTCGGGCTAGGGCACTGGCAGCCCAAGGCACGCCTCCCTCCCCACTCTGCCTCTGGGAAACCAGCATTTGGGAAGAAGAAGTGGGTTGGGAGCATGATACGTTTCTTGCATTGGAAGGCATCCATGGCTAACTTTGCTGCTTGGTCTTTTGTTCATTTGGAGCTAGTTTTGGAGATACTCAAAATAGAGCATGCTCTGCCATTTCCTGTTGACTACCCCCTCTCTTGGTTGTAATAAGTATGTAATTGCATATATGTAATATACAACTTGCCATTTTAATGTACACAAGTCAGTGGCATTTAGGACACTCACAGTAGAGCAGGGCCATCATCCTTCTAGAACATTTTCATCTCCTTGGAGGGAAACCCCCCACCCATTATGCAGACATACTCAATCCTCCCTCTCCCAGCCTGTGACAGCCACCTCGGCTGCCTATCTGTATATTTGCCTTTTCTTAAGAGTTCAAAGACATTGGCGTCCACAGCGGATGTCCTTTCATGTCTGGCTTCTTCCACTTAACGCGGTTGTGGGTGTTGACATTCTATGGTGTGGATGGACCTCATTTGGGTTACACATCCATCTGTTGATGGATGTTTGGGTTGTTTCTACCTTGGTCTCTTGGAACTGTACCCCAATTATGTTTTTGTGATTGGCTGCTCTACCTGAGGGTTGGGTTCATTCAATGGGTTAGTTGGTTTGGCAGGTGTTTCCTGTGTGGACACCTGGGTGGCAGTGATGGGTGATTGTGCATTAGTTATTTTGGGATAATAAATGGTAGTGGGGCCTGAGAAGGTTGTTTTTGAATTAAAAATAAGGACCAGTTACACATTATTGATTAGGGTTAGGGTTAGCTAATTACTGTGAAATACTGATCCATGAATTCCTTCATTCATGCATGACTATTAATTTAGCACATAGTAGGGCCAAGGCCTCCTGTTAGGTGTTGTTCTCTGTAACTTGGTATGAGGCAGAGAGTGAGCACGTGGCGAAGAGCTCTACAACCAGGTCGCTCTAGATCCACAAACCCTGTGCTGTGTCCTTACAGAAAAGATGGTCCCGTGGGAAGGTTCGAAAGAGCAGAGCTGCCTGCAGTCAGGCCTTGTGGTGACATTTCTTCAAGGAGGTATTCATGGCAGGAAGACAAAACTCTCCAGGCAGAAGGCTCGCCAAGTCAGAGGTCCTGAAGTTGCAGAGAGCTTGGCTCAACGTACTGCCGTGATGCCAGTGTGTTCAGGGTGTGGTAGAGAAGGTCTGGGATGCAGAGGCGAAAGACAGACTGGGGGTCTAACGCATAGTCAGCATGGATTACGCATCCTCCAGGCTGGGGGTCCAAAACCAGTTGGAATTCCATGTTGGGAGCAAAGGGAAGCCACTGGAAAGAGCTCATAAAAGGAGACCTAAAGTAAGGAGCTAATAATGCCTAGCTTGTTGGAAATCTTAATCCAGCTGGGCAGTTGGGATGCCCATCTTCCTTTCTTTGCCAAAAGGGCACACTAGAGTTCAAAGCCGTTGAATTTAGAAACGCTGTTGGTTGTTCACAGTGACCCAGGCATGGCAGCAAGATGAAGCAATGCTTGGATAAGCTCCTGCCCTTGAGACTTGTGTCCCACTGGAGAACTTAGGATATGTGTTCTGTTAGTCATTACCATGGACCAGGTTCTAGAGCATGTATTTCCAGGGTGTTGGTGGTGCATTATTATGGTAGGAAAAACACCTTCTGAGGGATCTGCCTCAGAATCCTGGCTGGAGGAGCAACCCCTCGTCTTCCCATCATGAGTAACAGAAAGTCAGCAGGAAGCGTATCACTCGTACAGCAGCAGGTCCAGGAGGAGGGCTGACTTTGGACTCAGCTTGGCTCTTGGCAAATATCCGTCTAGTCCCAGCAGGACCACGTCTAGCTTTGCTTCCTTGTGCTCCCTTCCTTCCTGTGCCTCTGCCTCTGCAAGGTCGAGGCTCTTGTCACCTTCAACAGCACAGTGAGAGGCTCTTGGATTTGTCCTCCGTAACCCCTGGGGCTCACTCTCCCTGCCTTCTGGAGTGTTGTATCTGCCCAGTGGTGGAGGCTGAGATTGGGCGGATCAGCTCTGAGGCCATCAAGCTGCATAGCACATGCCTGGCAGGAGGGGCTTTGCCCAGAGCCCCTGATCAGGTGCCCCCAAACAGTTCCATAGGGCTGCTAAGTGCACAGAGCTGGTCAGACATAAAGAGGGGGTGGTCACGTGTATGGAAAGGTTTTGATTGCTGGGTTTGTCAAGGGTAAGGAATGAAAAGAAGGACAAGGACAGAATATTGGAGAACTCATTGGCAATGGAGTTTGAGTGACACATTAATGGGGTGCTCAGACTGGGAACTGAAAGAGGGGAGTGTTGAACCATGGAAGCCGGGAGGGTACAAACTGCATTGAAACCAGAGACGCCAACATTGCTGAAGCCAGAGAGCACAACTTGGCTAGGGCAGTGGGGTGGGGGGATAGCAGGGGTCCCGGAGTTGAGGAATGAGTGGGACACATTAGAGTAGGTGAGCCCTGTCTGTCCCGAGGAAAGAAGAGAGTAGCGGAGAAAATCAGAGAAAGCAGCTTGTAGTAAAGTTGCCTTAGCTTCACTCATTTACGCCAAGGAGGAAGTCCCTAGAGGGGGACCCGAGGGGACAGGAAACAAGAAATAGGGAATCATGATGCAGGAAGCAAAGTGACAAAATATTTTCAAGAGAATCAGAAGGAATAGGATGTAGGGTGTTCAGATAGAGTTGATAGTTCAGGAAAGAAGCAGCTGTTTCTACAGCTTTATTAACATATCATTAATATACAAAAAACTGTGTGTTGTGAAAGTATAAATTTGATAAGTCTTTACACATGTACATAGGTGTGGAACTAGGACTGCTGTCAAGAAAATGAAAATATCCATCACCTCCCAAGTTTTCTGTTGCTTCTTTGTTATCCTTCTCTCCCACTCATCTGCCTCATTTTCAGGCAATCTACTGATCTGTTCTTTCCCTATAGCTTAGGTTGCAGTCTCTAGAATTTTCAATCAATGAAATCAGACTTACTGTCTCTTTTCTCTTACTCAGCATGGTTAGTTTTAAGTTCCTCTGTATTGTGGCATGCCTCAGTTCTTCACTCCTTTTCATTGCTGAGTATTATTCCCCTGCTTGGAAATGCCACAGTTTGTTTCTCTGCTTGCCTGTGCATGGGTATTTGGGTTGTTTTCCTTTTTTGGAAGGGCTCACGAAAAATAAAGCTCCTGGGAATATTTGGAAGCACTTCAATTTTGAAACAGAAGAGGAGCAAAAATAAACACTTTAAGCCACAGAGAACTTTTGAAGCCAAGTGATAACGGGCATTCCTTACCTTCATTTCCTTGCCCATGAAAGCACGGTCATCTCCAAACAGAGAGGAGGGAAGGCGTTTGGAAACAAGGGAGTGCTCTTGAATTTGGGTAAACATGCTGGGAATCTTCTGGCGATTCCTAGAGGTGCCATTCCATTAGAACAGTGGTGAGCACTTGAGTCTGGAGAATGGGTATGCGGGGTGGACTGTTTATTATTCAGGTGTCATTTAACAGTTAAGGCCTTTGAATGGTGCACACTGTTGAGGGGGTCATGAGAGAAAGAGCCTTGACAGACTGTAGCAGGCAGGCTTGGTGGCTGATCCTGCAGGCGGTGCTGGGACTTAACTCTGACCAGGGAAGTGCGGGAGTCACAAGAGGCGCCATCTTGTTTTCTGCTACAAATGATTACATAGGAACACTTACCTCTGTTGGGTCAAAAAGGAGTAAGATGCTTTCACTCTCCATGGCCTCCCGGAGTTGTACTTTCAAATCCACTCCACCCTCCTGTACATTACTGGGTCTACTTTCTCTTCATTCCAAGTGCTTCACTTCCTGTGCAAGGAATTCATTTACAAGTGGGTTGGATGAGGACTCTCCAGATTCTGGATACACAACCCTGGCCACTATATTAGCATAAAACGTTGCCATGGAGCTGGAGGGTATGGCTCAATAGGAGATGCTTGCCAAGCGTGCACCAGGCCCTGGGTCCTGTCCCAGCATAGCACAAGAAGAAAAGAATCACTGTTGGGAGAAAAGCTAAGTCATTCCATGGGTTAATGCTGTTCCTGGAATAACTGTCCTTGGCAGGTACACCCATGGTGTTCAGTGTCACTCTCGGGACATCGTGGTGTCCTTCCCTTCTTGGAGAAACCGAGTGGTTCTGGGTAGGAGAAAGCATGCAGCCGTCTGGTGGGTTCCAGGAACTTCTGATCCAGGCCCACCATTTAGCACAGAGAACAGCTCTGTGAGGGAAGCAGAAGCTCCCGAGCACCCAGCCAGAGCTGAATGAAGTGCAGCCAGCAAAGACTGGGCCGGTCATCCTTCCCTGTCCCCAGGGGCCACGTCGCGTCCCTGCAGGACATCTTTCTGCTGAGTTTCTATTTAATGTAGGCCTCCAAACACATCATGGATCACTGTGCTGACTGAGGCGAAGCTGTAGCCCTCTAGATCCCGCTCCTGACGAGGTATTTTACTCTTGACATATTATAATTAGAGATTTGCAAGTGGAGAATTCTCCCTGTATCTCCAATAGCAACTTGACTTCTATTTTTAACACATCTGCAGCCTGTTTAAGTCTCCCACTCGCTCCAAACCCCTGTGGGAGAAGGAATGTGGGTCTCAGAGCTCAGGCCCTGGGCGCTGAGAGCTGCTGCCAGGGAAGCGGCTAAATGAGGCTGGGCTGCTTCCAGCGGGGTGTCCCCTGCCTGCACAGGCCCCTAGTCCCTCAGGAAGATGAGGTCTTGGTTGGCACTGGGGTCCTTGTGCCTTCAGATCACTGGCTCTGATTGGAAGTCAGTCTGACAGCAGAGGCATGGGGACAACTCACTTGCTCAAATTTTGATTTTTGCTAATTAGCTTTATTTTTTTTTTTAAATCTTACCAGTGCATTATGCGTACTAGTGGGATTTGTTGTTACATATTCACACAGGCCCTCGACATATTTTGATCAGTATGAAGACAATTCAAATTTGTGGTTTTAAAAAGTCAAACAAGAAAAAAGGATAAAAAAATTAAAATTCCCTGACACCCAGGACCCTGGTCCTTAGGTCTCCCTGCCACCAATGCCACTTACCAGTCTCTTTGGCTCCTTTCTGGAAGTGTCCTTTGCCGGTGCCAGTGGGCGTCTGCTTGTCCGTCTGTCTCTCTCTCTATCCCTGTCACCTGTCCCCAGTTCAATCTTTACATCTTCTAATTTCTCGCTATTTTTCTTCTTGAAATAACAACTGAAATCTGCTAACCTCTGGGAGCTCTTTCTGTGTCACATTTTGGATTCCGTTCTCTCTATTTCACATTGGTGTGCCTCTTTACAGACCAGAGCGTCCCACTGGTGGCATTTGGATTTAGGGGCGATGTCTCTTGTCACCACACACAGAAGAGCAAGGCACAGATATTCCTGTCTGCCTCTTTGTTTTTCTGTGTGTGAATGGTTAAAAGGTAAAACGTAGACACTGGTCAGTTCCCCTACAGAGCTTGCACCAATCTGAATTCCTGCGGATGGTTCCTGAGAAGGCCCGTGGGCCACACCTTTGCCCCACACGATGCCCCAGTGACCAGCCCATGACTGTTCTGTGCGAGCTTGACTGTGGTTATCCCTCCTTTGACAAAGAAAATACCTTGAGAGTCGCCTGGTGTCAGGGAGAAGAGAGGAAGGTAGATTGTCCTCCACGGAGATTGAAAAGGCCACAGACAACACTGGGTGACACCTGTAATCCCGTGACCTGGGAGGCTGAGGCAGGAGGATCTTGAGTTCAGAGCCAGCCTAAGCCACTTAGCGAGGCCCTAAGGAACTCAGCCAGAGCCTGTGTCTAAATAAAATATAAAAGAGGGCTAGGGATGTGGCTCAGTGCTTAAGTGCCCCTGGTTCAATCCCGGGTACAAAAACCAAAAACCAAAGGCCACAGACCAAGCTGGGCCATCTCTCAATCCTCAGTTCTCTGGTTCTTTTAAATGATGCTAGGACCCACGTTTCACATTGAGGGGAAAGAGGCCAAGGATACTGTAACTTTGGGTGTGGCGTGACTGAGCGTCTCACCCGGGTCAGCCTGATGTCAAAGCCCACACATCATCTGCACCTGTGCCCAAGGAGGTCTCTTGGCCAGCACTTAGAAGGCCACTGACCAAGGCTAAGACAAGAGAGCCAAAATTCTCCCCAACCTGGCTTCTCCACCCTGCTCTCTGACTTAGATCAGCACCTCAGTTAGAAACCAGGCTTCTGGCTGGGTGCAGTAGGACATACCTGTAATCCCAGTGACTTGGGAGGCTGAGGCAGGAGGATTGCAAGTTTGAGGCCAGCCTCAGCAACTTAGAAAGGTCCTGTGCAACTTAGCAAGACCCTGTCTCAAAATAAAGTAAAAAGGGTTGGGGATGTGTGGTGAAGCACTCCTGGGTTCACTCCATGGTACCAAATGATAATAATAATAACCCAGTTTCTGGATTTGTCCAGTTTTGTTCCTCTTTCCCCCCAGTTTCAGGAAGAAGGATCTCAGGCTAGCCTTGGATCTCTTTGTTCTTATTATTCCCATCCTCCTCTTCTCCAGACCTTCTTCCTCTTTCCTTCTGAGCTTTTCCAGAGAGAGCTTTTCCTTTCTGGAAGATTGTAGCCGTATGGATTTGCATTCAAAGTTTGGCAAAATCATTGAAGGATAGAATGTCTAAAAATAGGGTAAGTAGATCTATCAAAATGAGAAGCAGAGAATAACAACCACAAAAAATAACATTGTTTGCCGAGTGTCCATCTCTGCATTATCCAGTTGACATGCACCCTCCAGCTCGGCTGACCTCCCCCCACCAAAGCAGCATGGGCACCAAGTCTTACGAACCCTATTACGGGTGCACAACCTGAGGCAGGCATGTTGGGAAGGTCATTGGAGTTAAGTAGAGGCTAAAGCACAGCCCGTCATGTCACACTCAGGTCCCAAACTCCTGAGGGCCAGACGCCCGGCAGCCCTCCCAGGCAGGCTGGTGCACGCACTGGGCTCCTCTGAGCCATGGCTGCTGCCGGCAGCACCCTCTGCATGGGGAGCCTAGTCCCCCGGGGACGGCCCAGCAGCCCCAACATTCCAGCCTTGAGGTGCGATCTTGCTGGAGACCTGTGCCGTGAGCAAACTCCAATGCATGTTCCGGTGGCTTCAGAATCTTCTTCCGGATGGCAGTGCAGCTGATAGGTTTTGTCCACACTGGTTCTGTTTTCCTGAGATTCACATTTAATTTCAGGGCACAGGCTCTTCTCCCATTTCCTCCTGAGCCTGAGCATGTACTTCTGCCAGCCATGGATGCTTTGGGGCCATGGCCCAGGGCTTTCGGGGTAAAGAAGGCCCGGTCAAGCAATGCCAGGGCTCTCTGATGGTTAGAAGGCCCCGTTTGCCGAGTGTCCCAGAGGCACAGTTGAGCCCAGCAGGCCTCGTCTGAGAGGAATGGCAGAGGCCAAGCATCAGGGACTGTGTATCTCAGTCCTTTTGGAGGCTTGGGCGTCAGTTTTACCTGCTGGCAAGGTTGAAGGCTCTCATGACAGGTCAGAAGAATCCACTGCCCGACCCCCTGGTATTGCCAGGAGAGGCGAGGTGGCTTCCAGGTGAAGAGCCTGCCATTCTCAGGCCAGTGCTGACCCGAGTGGGACCATGGGTGTGTGGCCTCAGCTTTCTGCACCTCTGTGCTCCTTTCATACGTGTGGCTCTTGGAGAATAATCGGGAAATAATGTCGGTGAAGGTGATGGGCTCAGCACAGCCGTAGGCACATGGTGAACCCTGCTGGCTGGGCCATTATAGGTGGGACACCATGACGTCACCCAGAAACCAGAGTGGGCTCCTTGGTGGTGATGTCTTCACATGCAATAGTTTTATTTGAGGGAATTTAAGAATTGTAAAGTTTTTGTGTTAAGAGTCAAAGTAAGACTCAAATTCCCAGATGTACTTTAAAACAAATTCTTAGACTTCATGATTTGTGGATGGTTTTTGGTCACTTGTGTCTGATAACAGCTGATAGACACACGGTCTCCTTCGTCCTGTCTAGGCTATGGGCAACCAGGGTGGGAGAAGGAGACGGCTCAGGTGTGGTGTGGAAGCCCAGGCCGTCCCCTTCTGTTAAGGGAGGGAAGCCCACCGTATCCTGGGGGTCTGTTTCAGTGTTTCCATGGGAAGGCTGTCAGCCCTTGGAAACTGCACCTTGACCTCCATCTGGTTCTTTGTGCAACGGCACCACTCTTAGCTGCTCAGGATGACTAGGCAGTCTCCAAGCTGATGAGTCCGGCAGCCTTGGAGCAAGGATGAGCACGTAGTGGAATTTTCAGGCCTTGGAGGGACGGCTGGATCATCCAAAAACTGTGGAAAGCCCGGTTCAGGTGCTGGAAGAATCTCCAGGTCTTTGCACAGCCTGCTGCCCTGCGAGGCAGTTCTGTTGCTTTTGCTTGTGTTTGAATGAACTTGGAAGCAGGCAAAGGTCCATTTTGGAGGCCGAATTGGGGTCACCCATTAATTTATGCTCTTAATTTGTGGCCAGATGCTCTGTAGATTCAGAGCGCACTTCTATGCCCTCGGTATTCCTTTGAACTCAAGGCTGGAGAAAGAAGTTGTCTCTCTGACATGGACAGAGGATTTGGGAATGGCTCACCCAGACCTGGGGGTGTCAGAACTGGAAGGAACCAGAGTTTGCCTTGTCCACTCTTCTCACTGTACAGATTCTAAAAAATCACTTGAGTTAGGAGTGGAAAACTCAAACACTTTCAAGTCCAGGCAGGTAATACACACGTTTGAAAGAGTCTGGTTTATAATAGATACCTAGGTTCAACAAATCATTAATTTCCCCATTAATATTGACATGATGAAATTGCAGGCATGTTCTCAGGGACCCTTAGTGGGTACCTTGGAGGTGTTAAGAGGACAAGTGAAAGTCTAGCAGAGGTGGGAGCATCGATCGGCTGGGCATGGTGGTGCACACCTATAATCCCAGTAACTCTGGAGGCTGAAGCCTGAGGATCACAGGTTCAAGGCCAGCCTCAGCAACTTAGTGAGGCCCTGTCTAAAAATTAAAATTAAAATAAATAAAACAAAAAGGACTGTGGATGTAGCTCATGGCAAAAAGCACTCCTCGGTTAAAACCCTAGTAGCCCCCCCCCCAAAAAAAAAGTGGTAAAATCAATTCCATTTTGGGACCCCTTATTATTATACCTTTTGATTTCTTTTTCTCAGACATCAACAGCAATTTGGATTTCTCTGTGTTCTGCTGTTCTCTGTCTTCCCATGCATGCTGCAGAAGGTACCGAGTTTATAACCCCTGATTTAGTCTTCAGATGCTATTTTTTAATACAAGAGGTAAAATTAGGAACTTGAACCCTTCACGGGAGACTGTATTTCAGGTTTACAAAGAAGGGTACTTGGCAGTGCAGAAGTTCACAGAATGTGAGAGCCCGCAGTGACCATCTGCTCTACCTGCTTCATTTGTGAAAGACTTCTGAGGCTCAGTGAGGGAGACTGACCTGCCCGAGTTAAACAGCGAGCATCTCTGCAGGAGCCAGAATAGGGGATCCTAAAAGCAGCGTCCCCTGCAGGGTGCTGACCATGCATCCCCTCCCCCTGGACCTCCTGGATTCTGTAGTCCTTTTCAGAAGCCACTTGCCCAGGTTATCTCTGCACTGAATTGGACAAAGCTTGAGGATACGACTTTGTGATTGGCGGTGCAATTGGACGCTCCTTTTCTCCCTAGGATGCTCTCCTCTTTCCTGGCCAGAGTCACCAGTGGGCCTCTTTCCTACAAGGGATGGTGGACATCTGAAAGAGAGTTTCATTTGGTCTCTGACTGAGGTGGGTGGCTGTGCCACTGGAGATGTGTGGTCTCTGTGGTGTCATGTGCCCCTGCCAGCCCCAGTGCAGACACCCCTGGGTATGGACCCTGGCTCGGGCTCTGGATTTCTACCTTTGCATCCTTAAAGAATGTGGAGTCGTCAAATGGTCGAACAATGGCCTTCCATCCAGAGCCAGGTCCACAGCCTTGCAGGGACTCTACATGGGCCCAGGAGCTGGTTCTTGCCCCATGGAAGGAGATCCAGACCCTCACAAGGCAGCAGAGTCCAGCAGTGTGCAGATCAGAGTGCTTCATGGGCTGTCTCACTTCTGAGTTCTGGAGAGGCGGTCATTACTACCCAGAGAATGAGTGGTATTCTTCTTTTTTTCATTTTAACTTTTATTTGTTCTAATTAGCTATACATGAGTGGTGTTCTTATTCAGAGTGTCCCAGGCTAGAGGACCTGGCTTTGCTACAATCTCAGTGTCTTTGGGAAGAAAGCTTCACGGTCAAGCTCATTCTCCACTCACCCCAGGTTTTCAGGCAATGCAGCTCAAACAAACCAGATCATCAGGACGGATGGAATTTGAAGGTTAAAGTGACACAGGCTTGTTTGAGATGTGACAAGGCAAATCCTTCTCCCACAAAAAATTGTGGAATTGTATGTCACACAATTCAAAGGGTGTAGAATACTCTGGTCTTTTAAGAAGGGGAAATGTAAATGTGCATCCTCTTTAGCAGATGGAGAAAAACAAGACACTTCTTGGGCTGAAGAGAAGAGAGGAAAAAAAGGAGGAAGCAACCCTCATTTATTGATAATGTTTGGATATCAGTAACGAGCATCCAACACAGCAGAGTTCAAACTTTCTGTGCATGATCGGGTTGACTCTTGATGGCATTTGGAGTAGTCAGGGACCATAATAAATCCCTCTTTACCTAGGTGAGGAAACCAGAGCACAGAGAAGGAAATCACCCTAGGTCAGGAAGAACAGCAGAGAAGAGCAGAGCTGGGTTCAAACATAGCCAGAGTACACACTGTCACCTGCTGCAGGCTAGGGTCTCCCCTGGGCCACACATCTCATTCACTTAACCCACCAAGGATAGGTGTGACCATGCTCAAAATTGCAGACAGGGAAACTGAGGCCCAGATGCTCAGTCATGGCAGACCATAACCGATAGACTTCACATCCCACTTTGTGTGGTTTATTTGACCTAAGCAACAAAGTTTGCCCCATAATTCTGTGTACGGCTCTGAACTGCCTCAGTTTATACAAACACACACACACATTCCTCCCATCCCCACTGCAGACCCTCCGTCAGCGACACCTGGTGACCCCATGGAGGGAACCGGGCCTTCAAACCCTCAGCAGGCTGACTAGAGGAGCCTGGATTTCCCAAAGAAACCCGCTACAAGGAAATCGCTAATTATAACCCAAATTGTATTTGACTTCTGCATCTTTGCTTCACATTGTAACACTGTAATTTAAATGGATTGTTCCCTGGCCTTTTTTAGGGGGAAAAATTAACTACCGTTTTTTTTTTTTTTTTTTTTTTTACTAAGAAAAGCCTTGGTGGCAGATCTGCTCCGATGACAGGAGGTGGGCCCCGTTCCCCCCTTTTCTCTCTAATTGGCTTGCAAGTGGGCGTCGGGTGAGCAATTATTCCAGGAGTTGCCTGGGGTTCCGGGTGGTGTCTCTGGGTGACATTCATCTGGGGGCTACATGCAAAGGCAAGAGATGACAGGAGGTGGGGCAGGCTTGGGGACGAGCCCACAGATCCTCCATGCTGCCAGGAGGGGACCGTTGGGAGGCAGGGGCACTCTCCGTTTTGAGTGCTGAAGCTCTTGACCAGGAAGACCAGTGGGCCTTGATGGAAGGTCACACAGGGATGTTGGAGGCACCCAGGGGAACTTAGGCCTTGGTCACTTTCTCCCCTCCTGGTCCTGCTGTCAGCCAGACCCAAAGCCCCTAGGCAGTTCTTCCTCTCCTCCCTTCTCCCCAGCCCTCTCCAGGTCTTCAGTGTCAGCATAAGTAGCCAGGATGGGCATTGGCAAGTGATGTCCAAGAGCCAACTCTGGCATGCTACATGTTTTTGTCAATAAAGTTTTATTGGAACACAGCCAGGCTTGTTGGTTCCTGTATTGCCTGTGGCTGCTTTTGCCTAAGGAAAACAGTGTTGAGTGATTCTGACCAAGAGATATGGCCCACCAAGCCCAAAACACTGTGTGACCCACAGCAGAAGAAATTGGCTGACCCTACTGTGTGCCAAAGCTAGCTTGGCCTGATCCGGAACTCAGGCCTGTTTTGTTGGACTCTTAAAGAAAATTATCAACAGGTTTACAGTATAGACTGGCTCTGGTTAAAACCCGGAAGGTTGAAACACAGCAGGCAGTGATGGCATTGAGGGTGGGCTGTGCCCCAGGACACCACCTCTCCCTCTGGTGCTTCACCATGCTGACCTCCCCGTCTGCAGGGACGACTTGGAGTTTGATACTGGCTCTGGGTCCTACAGCTCCCCGGTATTCCTTTTAAATATTTCCAATTTCTCACATCACCCATGAATCACTTCTTTTCATTCTTTCCCAGTTTAATCAAACTGGGTTTCCCCATGGAACCTGAAAGGCAGGGACTTGGGGAAGCTGTGCAAGTCTCTCTACACCATGCCACCAGGAGGTGGTGGGCTCAGAGGTTCTGTGCTGGCTGATGGTGAAGGCACTGTTCCCTGACTTACCAAGGCAACCCCTGGCACACGGGAGCCTGGACAGTGGGACCACATTTGGTTACAACAGGAGGCAGTCGATGGCATCTCTGGAGGGACATGCAGAACATGGCAAGGCCCAGGATGCCTTCTGGAGCTGGAATGGTTGATCCCACAAAGAGCCTCAGAAGGCTGTGTGGGGAGCCACTCCAGGTCTGCTTTTGACAGTACTGAAAGCATCTTCCATTGCTTTCAGCAAACCTGCAGAGAAACTTTTTCCCATTGGCCTTCAGAGTCTCGGCAGAAGGAGCACTGAGGTTTAGGGAAGACAAGGAATCAAGTTTCCTTTTACAAATGAGAATCCATAGGCAGGGGAATACACCCCATGGCTGAGGGAAATCCCAGGGAACAGGTTTCCTATGATGCTCACTCTGTAGTCCACCCCAGTGCTCACCCTGGTGTGTGCACCAGGCTTCAGGTTGCCCAGGGATTTTCCTTCTTGGCTTGGAGATTGACTTCTGCAGACTTTCTGAGGATTCGCCATGTCCTGGCGCTGGGGCTGAGCCCTGGGTAATGACACGGCAGGTGGGAGGTAATTACAGATGTGCTTCTTCCTAAGTCAGGCTAAGTGGACCTCCGATGATCACTCCCAGTGTAATGGGAGCATAACTAACACTGAAGGGAAATTGTGCTTCTTTCTCTTTTATTAACCGTTTTATATTCCCTTGTGCATGGCTATGATGCTAGGAAATCTCCTTAAATGTGATATTACTCAATGTAATGCAATAATAAGGCACACACCGTAATGTATTGGATTACTTTGCAAACAGCCCTTCTGAAATTGAATTCCCATCATTTTCCCCGGCCAGCTCGGGCTGCTGGGCTTGCCGTCCCTTTCTGGGGCTGGTGCCTGGAGTCTGCCTTCAGAGCCACTTAGCTTTCCATACGTGGAAGTGGTGGCCTGCATCATTTTTATTCTTGGTGGCAAGGTTGGCCAGCCAAGCTCCCCAACAGCTCACTGGATGTCGCTGCTCAGAAATACAAACAATTTTTGATGCTCAGCTTAGGTTGAAAATGAACTGGGTTAGACGGAATTAGGACGGAGGCTGGAGAGAGAAAGGGGGCCTTTGGTGCTGGAATTAAATCCTGAAGTGTCTGTAATTGCCCTGTTGGAGAGTCAATCAAATCTTTGTTCTTTCTAAGCAGTTCCCTGGCACCATCTCAGGGCCAGAGTGGGTGCTCCTTTGCATGTTACCTGCACCTCAAAAATTGATCCTTTCCATCGACATCTGCACATTGTTATTGAACTCCTAATGTGTGTTACATGTGCATCATTAATCTATGAAAGGCACATCCAACATTCTTATAATAATTGAAAACTTTATTTTTCCTATAAACCTGCAAAGTCCTTGCAGACACCACAGTCCTATTCATCATTTTTATTCCTAGTGTTATGCACGCTGCCTGGCACGGGGTGGATGCTCTGCACTGAGGCATCGCTTGTCCATTCTTGAGTGCCTCCAGAGTTCCTGCTCTTTGGGGGCCACAGAGATCTGGGGGGAATGAAGCAGGCGTAGGTTCTCCCTCAAGGAACTTACAATCTAGGGCAAAATGTGGGACAGAAAATGAAGACACATCACTCGAGTACTTAAATAATGACATTTGTGAAAAAATTCATGAATGAAAGGGGAGGGGAGGTGCAGATGAATGGCAGGAGGACACGAGTCAAGGTGGAGAGTCAGTGAGACCCTCCTTGATGGAGTGACTTCTAAAATCTCAGTAAGTGATAAATGGCCACACATGGGAGGGTGGACTGTCCAGTGGGGGGACCAGCAGGTGTGGAGGCAGATGCAGTGATGAGCCAAAGCAGGCCTTCACTGGCCAGGATGGCCAGCTGCTCCTCCCTGCCCCATGGCAGGGATGCCACTAGCTTGTCAGGGCCCTGGGCACAGCATGTACACCGTGGACATGGGCCCTGCTGCCAGCAACCACCACGACGCTGCAGAAGGAAGCTTGGCACACTCAGATGAAAGGGTGTTGGTGTGATTGGGCCAGGGTCAGGAGGAGGTGGCCCACGGTGAGCAGGAGCACCAGCTTCCCAGGCCCTGCTGAGGCCTTGCACCGCATCCGCCCAGGGGAGGCCACTGAAGGACTTTGCACAAGAGAACACCGTCATTAGATCTGCCCTCACGAGTGCTCCGACTGCGATGCGGAAAATGGGTTGCAGAGAAGTAATGGGGTTGGAGAGATCATCAGGGAGGTGTAGCAGGGGTCGTGGCAGGAGGTGGTGACAGGGAGCAGCATGGTCCAGGAGGCAGGGTGGAGTGAGTACGGAGGAACTGAAGCGCCTAGGACAGCAGTGTGCTCACCATCCAGTCCTTGTGGCTGACTTGGACTGCGCGACTCCCTGGAGCTGAATCCTTGGAAGGGTCTCAGTGTGGATGTGAGGAGGCTGCCTGTGGGTGGAGGAATGGAGGCCTAGTGCCTCGGCAAGGTCACCTCACTGGCCAGCCTGGTTGGGTGGAGTCTGATGACAGCCTGCACTGATAACCAGCCTCAGCCCCCCTCCTGTCTGCCCCTAAGGGCTGACATAAGATGCACCTGCATCTAGGAGTTGCGCTGTCCTGACCTTCCTTGGGAAGCAGGTCAGGAAACACTGGCTTCTGATGTGGCCTCAGCCAGGCCCCATCCTCAACTCAGTCGGGGCCGTGTTTGGGATTAACACGGGAGGCAGAGGCCAACCAGGGCAGACCCCCTAGTGCAGATTTCCGGTTGGATGCAGACTAAAGCCTTTGGAAACTGTGCATTGGAAACCGTTCTGGATAAATTAATTTCTGCAATACATAATTCATGAGGGGAAATCCATGGTATTTTTTAAACAATGGAAATGAGAGAATCTGCCTTTTGGGCATTGATCCCAATTCCATTTAGTTCAGAAAACATTTATCAACACCTACTGTGTGCCAGGTTCCTGCTGGGAGACAGAGATGAGTCACACCTTGTCCATCCCAGGAAGAGGGGGGAATCAACAGAGGGACCCTCTGAGCACTTGGCTCTGGCTTAGAACTTGAGGAGGGGAGGAAAGGGGCAGGAGGGGATGGGGCCACACAACCTGGCCACAACAGAGGATCCAGGAGCAAGGGTTTGTGGGAGCAAGGAGTGTCCACCTGCCTGGGCTTCAGCGGCGTGGTTTTCTTCTCCTGGCCTTTCTTCCTCTCCACCAGATCCTGGTTCCAAGCCCTTGAGCCATGGTATGGGTTCTCCATGGGTCCCGTCAGCCCCTCATGGGAACAGTCGCCACCACTGCTGTGTGGCTGTTCCCGTGCTCAACTCTGTTACCACGACTCAGATGTTCCTGCCCTGGTGCTTCTCCCGTTGCTGCCTACAGGGTTGTCATTGTTTTATTTGGGGGGAGATCACTCATTCAAAATTATTTATGGAGTGCTTACTCTACAGCAGCCACTGGGGATTCAGAAATAGGCAAAAACAGAGGTAATTTTTTGCCCCCAAACTGCTCATGTTCTTAGAGGAGAGAGAGGCTGAAACAGGTACCTGACTTACCTGAACAGGTACGAATCATAATGTATGCTTCTGTCACACTGCTGCCTAGCAAGTCACCTCTCCCAGCCTGGGACTCTAAGCAGCCATCTGTTATTTGCTCACAGTCCTGGGCTTCAGGAACTTGGGTGAGTCTCAGGTCACCCTGAGTCCCTGGGGCATGTTGGCTGCTGGTTGGTGAACTGGGCAGAAGATACAGGCGGTCTCACAATGCTTGGACCTTGGAGGTTCTCCTTACACTCCCTGCTTGACTGGCTTGGGCTTCCTCCCAGCATGGCGGCCCCTGGTTCCTCGAGCTTCTCACATGACATTGACCCAACACCCACATGCCTGCATGGTGATGGACTCCAAGAGGACTGTCTCAAGGAATAAAAGCAAAGACTGCCTGTCCCTTAAAGCCCGGCTTTGACAATTGTCATGGGCTGTTTCTGTTGGTTACAGTAAGTCACAAGGTCATCCTGGATTCAAGGAGAAGAAAAGTCTCCACCTTTGACCTGAAGAGAATGTGCAGCCACCTTCACTGTGATCTGGGGCAAGCACATATTAGGTGGAGAAAGAGAATAAAGGACATTGGGTCGGGGGGACCCTTGTGGGAGGCAGTGTGTTGCTGTGCTGGAGGGGAGAGTCAGAGGGGAAGATGGTGGGTGTGGCACTCCAGGAGGCCCACGACCCATTCCTTATTCCCAGTGCAGCTTCTCTCTCCCAGGAGGCCCTTCTTGAGGGCCAGTGAGATGGCCAGTGAGAAGTCTGCTGTGGGACACTGGAAAGGCCAGGGAGATCCTGTGCTTCCAGCGCTCAGCTGTGAGGCCTGAGGCAGCATGGGAGCCACTGACCTCAGCCGACTCCCCGCTGCCGCCCTGTCTGTGGCCTTCTTGGTGAGTTCCCAGTGGGACCACCCAAAGCCCCACCCTGATGTCCCTGACGTGCAGTCCCCCGCCTGGCGGTGCTGCCAGGAGTGGCTGATCAGGAAAAGGCGGGATTCAGGGAGGATGCTGCTCAGACAGTGAGCAGGTACCGAGGGCCTGCAGAGGGGCCCTGCTGGTCTGCCCCAGTCCATGATGGAGGGCCTACCCTCCCGCGGCAGCCCCAGGGAAGGGTGGGAGAGGGCTCTGAGCCTGCAGCAGGATGAGAAGGGACAAAGGGCTGCCCTTTCCCCATGCTGGGTCTTTCTCTCAATAGAGGAGCACCCCTCAGATCCCAGACCCCTGAGCGCAGGACCCAACACCTTGCTCCCTGCACGCCTGGGCAGAGCAGAAGCATCTCCTAAGACCCAAAGCACAGAAGGCGCCCGGGCATCCTGGCTGCTGCCGCTTGCGTCATTACCAAGCACAGGGGTCATCAATACCCCTCTGTTGGCTTCTTCCTACTGTCGGTGCCCCCTCGGGGCTGGGCTCTCCCACCTCTGTCTCCTGGTCTCATGGGCCGACTTGGCCAACCTACAGCTGCCTTTCCTCTGCAGTGGGAGCCTGGCTCTTTGCTTCCTCCCCATGCCATCCTGTGCTTTCCCGAGCTCACTCAGGCCCTCACTGGAAGTTCCATGATACCCACTCCGTGGCTGCTGGGGCCATGGCAGCGGGCTCCCACACGGCTGCAGCAGGTCACAGCAGGCTCCCGCGGGCACTGCCTGTGAGATTTGGCAGGAGACATATGTGATGCCAAGGCTCTTGGACATGCTTGGGGTGTTGGTTGCTCTGCCTCTGCTCACTCTGTGGTTGTTGTTACGGATGCAGAAGATGTCTATGAACGGCTCCTGAAACCATGACCCCTTCAGGCTCCTCGGTAGTGTGTAGGCCTGTCTCTTGAAGGAGCCACAAGGCAGGTCCCTATGAGACACTGTCAGGGCCCCTGTGGTCACGCAGCATCTGTGTCAGGCTGAACAAATGCTTCCTCTTTGCAGATTTAAAGACTGAGGCTCATGGAAGCCTTATAATCTGTCTGAACCCCTCGGCTGCTCATGTCCCTCTGCCCTGACTCCGAGGGACCTTCCTGTGGCTGGGAGTGGCTCTTCCCAGGAGCTGACTGCTGCCTCCTGGAGGGTCAGGGAAGCAGAGCGGAGCTTCAGGCCCTGCCTAGCCCCAGGCTCAGGTGTTTCCATGTGGAAGAGGCCCCCTTCCCAGAAGCCCCTTGTTGCCCCCGACTGCGGAGCACAGCCTGAGCAGGGAGATAATCCATTCTGACTCCTATAGCACGTGGCTAAGGACGAGTACAAAGAGCTCTCACAGGGGTTCCAAAACAAGCCATTCAGCAAAACTGCACGAGGCACTTTCCCTTGGAAAGAAGAGCTCATCGCTGAGGGCTCTCAGAGGCAGTGTGTTTGCCCTTCGTTGGCTGCAAATTTAAGCAGAGTCCCAGACTCATGCATGGCACATTTCTCTATCCCCAGACTGAGTTCCACAAGGAAGCTCACTGATCCGCAGCTCCTACTTCCTGCTACCAGCTCGTCCTGTATCAAATGATGTCAATAAATGTCTTTCGTCAGCAATCATTTTTGCTGCCTTTCTCCTGATTTGCCTCTTTCTCACAATTAAATGGTCATTGTATTTAGGGTGTGGGAATGGCATGTCAATTTGCTATGAAAATTCTGTCTGTCCCACCTAGAAAGTCCCAGGTGCTCCGCTGTGCTGTGCATGGTGGGCAGGGCGGTCTGTTCCACGGGTTTGGCAGGAGGTGTGGCAATGGCTTTGAGAGAATGCCCAGGACCCAGCCATCTAAATGGAGAGAGAGGTGGTGGGCCACTGCCGTTCAAGCAGCCTCGCTCCCCTCACTAGCCACACATCCCCGGGGCCCATCACTTTCTCTCCATTTGGGTTTCTTCATCTGGTCCATGATTTTATTTGTTGTCACGAGATGAGGTGGAGTAACAGGAGTGATCCAGGGACTTGAGGAATCTTCCAAGGAGCAAGTACCTGCAGAGACGTGTCCGGTGAACCGGTGCCCAACCTGGCCGGAGGAATGGTCTCCAGGACAGTGCGCTGCTGGAGGTGCAGGCTGGCCGTGCTGGTGTCTGAGGGTCTCATCTCTGAGACCTGTGCTGGAGGAACTGGCTTTCTTGGGACTCCTCTGACCCATCAGCTCCCTCTAGGGAGCATCAAGTCAGATTTTGACAATACGAAAAATAACAAGGTTGGGGGCCCCCGGACATTCAAACTTACTCTGAGACCCCCCTCAACCTCATGGGACACCAGTCCAGAGAGAAACAGAGAAGACTGGTCATAGCAGAGACCCAATACTCCCTTTTGGATTTCCAGGCAGGCCACAAACATCCTCTGATCCAGGGCCCTGATGGATTTGGATCATGAACTTGGGCCTGGAGGCTGCAGCCTGTCCTGCCTTCCCACCTTCTCCTGCCCTGCATTGCCTGGGTCTGTAGGGAGATTCCAGCTGGACTTACCCCAGCAGCTGCAAGCACAGAGGAAGTAGTACAGGAGGGGAGAAGGGACAAAAAGCAAAGACATGAAGGGAGAGGTAAGGGGGAGGAAGAGAGAGGATTCCAGATGGGCACACCCATAATTCCTGCCTTCCTAAAGACAGACCATGCTGAACACAGGGAATCCAAGCTGCATGGCTCTGTGGGTCCTGATCCTGGGCTCAGTCATCCAGCTCACTGTAGGTTGAGCCTCAGTGAACATTCCAGATTCTAGACAATGATGCTGGCCAGAGCCCTTGCTTGGAAGAGGGTGAGCACAGGAGTGCCCCTTTGGCTGCTGCTCCTGAACCCAGAGGCGCCTTGCCACCGCCCAGGGCTGGCGTTCAAGCAGCACAACCCTGAAGGACTGCATGAGACTCAGGGCAGGGCCAGTGAGAATCCAGTTATGATGAGTTCCTGGGGGACCAGCCTGACACAGGAGGTTGGAGAACGAGGGATCACTGATTATCTCACTTAGTCCAAAGGGCATCAAACTCCAGGATATGTTATAAGTTGGATGTAAAATACAAGATGGTGTCACTGGCCTGGAAATGATTGTGGTGAATGCCGACAGCTGCCATTGCCAAAGACCAGGGAGGTCCAGGCCCTGCCCCTGCATCCTCTGATCAAGGATGGTGGCAGAAAGGCATGGTGGAAGAAAGCAACTCAGGACATGGAAACCAGAGACAGCTCTGCTCACCAGGGACAAAATCTAAGCCCCAAAGGCATGCCCCCAGTGACCTCCTTCCTCCAGTCACACCCAGCCTGCCTCCAGTTACCACCCAGGCTGGCATATTGGTGGCTGCCTTCTGGTTACCACCCAGTTAATCCATATTTGTGGATTAATCCTCTGATTGGGTCACACCTCTGAACATTCTTGCATTGTCTCATACGTGAGCTTTTGGGGGACACCTCGTATCTAAGCCATGCTAGTAAGCCAACAACTGCTTGAATGCAGTCCTGGGCACGGCACCACTAGGGATGTTCTCTTGAGGATTTCTTAAGAAGCACAATTAGTTGAGTACCTGCTACTTGCTGGGCAGTATCGGTGTTTAATGTTATTATTTCCAGTTGTATGCTCAGTGACTTTTTAAAGCAAGAGAGCATTCCCTCATTCTACAGAGTAGACAAATGTGACCTGCAAGGCCTGATAAAAACCCAAAGTTGACTCCTAATGCTGGGCATTGGCTGTTCTATTTCTCACCTCTGTTCTTTGCAGGTGAAAGGTCATTGCTAATAACTGGATGAAATTATGGCTAAGGGAGCTGGTGGCAGAGTCAGAACCATGAGTGTCTGAGTACTTCCTAGCTGAGTCACCTGGTTTGTAAAATGGACCGAATATGACGTGCTGGGCTGACCAGTGTAACCCCCAAGTGCATGTCCACCTGGAGCCTCAGAATGAGACCTTATTTGAAGATAGAGTCTTGGCAAAATGTATTGTTTAAATTAGATGGAGTTATATGGGATTAAGGTGGGCCCTAAGTCCTACGACTCATGTCCTTATAAAGACCAGGTAAAGACAGAGGCAGGAAAGCCACTGACAATAGAGGCAGGTGGCCCAGTGATACCTCTGCAAGTCAGGAATGCCAGGAATTTCAGGGAGTTTACAGAGCATAGGAAAGAGTGTGGATGGGTTCTTCAGGGAGCATGGCTCAGCCAACACTTTGATTTAGGTCTTCTGGTCCCAGAGCTGTGAGATAGAACATATCTGTTGTTTCCAACACTCAGTTTATAGTAATATGTCATGGCAATGATGGAAATTAATAAGACAGGAGGTATCTGTTGACTCTATTGCAGGGACAGCTACTTTCAGTGATTTATAGGAGTTTGTGTACTTATTCCTGTCCATCAGCTATGCAGGAATATCAGGGCCACATTGTATTTTGTTCTTCCTCCTTGGACCTGATGCTTTGCTTGAGTGGATAAAAAAAAAAAAAAAAGTAAAACTGGGGTCATGAATTGAATGAGTGAATGAGTGAATGAATGGATGGATGGATGGATGGATGGAAGGGGAAGAGACTAAAATTGCATCAGACAGGGTTTGGCTCAGAGCAGACATGCCAAATACAAGCTATTATGATTACCATTCAAGGCAGGAGTCCTTCCTTCCTGAGGCCCCTCTGCCTTGCTGAGAGCCAAGGTGAACCTGAGTCTTTCTGTGGACTGGGAGAACATAGTTCAAATAGAGATTGTTTCTGCAGAGATTGACAGGTGGGAGTCCCCGCCCTTCCTCTCCTGAAACAGCAGATTCCCTTTGAGACAGGAAGCCCACCAGTGAGAAGCAGGACCCAGGTGGTGGGGGGCGGAGAGGGGACGTTGCTTGCAGCCCCTTGCTTGAGGCCAGGCCTCCTCCTCTACGCTCCTCGGGTGGCTTTGATCTCCTCTCCCTGTCCGACAGACTCACTTTAGTCGATAATTCCGGGAGACATCAAAACTCTAGCCCCAGCCCCCACTCTGCTCCCTGCAGCCTCCGAAAGCTGCAAGGCATGTTAACAGGTCCTGGATGGGATGGTGCTATTTTGTGGGGCTCAGGGTTCTACTGCTGCCTGTTCTGCTGAGCCCTTGCGTGGCGGCCTCTGTTGCCGCCTCTGACCAGCGAACCTAGGATAAAGCCAATGGCCCTAATGAAGCGCCCTCCATAGAGCTGGGCTGACCTGTGGCTGGCTTGTTCCCAAGGCCTGTTCTTTCCAGATGGGGTAGACAGTAGAGGGCAGGGGATGTGGACTCAGGACCCTGACCTGTGGCTGAGGTCTCAGTGCTGCCAGTTTGACTCCATGACCACCAGCAAGTCTCCCACATCCTCTGAGTCTCAGGCTCTGCATCTGGGGAGCAGGATCAGGAACACTGGTGGCTCCTGGGACCCTGGAGGACTGTTCTGAGGTCTGTGAGAAATACCTCACATGCCTTGGGGATCGGAAAGTGTTGTAAAAATAGAAGCAGTTGTTACTGTTATCCCTGCCTATGAGCTCATTTAAACAGACACAATAATAGCAGTCACTGACCCTGTGTCAGGCATCGCTGATGCAGGGACGAGCCCAGCCCAGCCCAGCCCCTTGAGACTTTATAAAACTAGGCAAATAAGGTGTGTTCATTATCGAAAAGGTACAGGATCCAGATGAGCAAATAATAATGACAGTAATCACAATGACTCAATGATGTCATCGTCCACCGTTCTTTTTTACCCTTCAGGGATTTTGTGATGTTTACAAAAATTTAAAAATGAATCAAAGTACAAAGATGGAATAAACCTCCTGTTCCATGGTTTGGTCTTTGATTAAGCATGTCATGCACATCTTCCAAGTCAATAAATGTATTTTATTTACTTATCTACTTATTTTTCATCATCATTATTTGTTTGTTTGTTAGTGACGATGGCCTCTTTGTGTCTCATCCTCTGGCCTCGTCTGGGTAGGATGTGCTTTATTTAGCCAATCCCTCCTTGTTGGACACTTAGGTTGTTTCCCACTCATTTGCTGCGGCCAATACCCCTGTGATGGATTTCCTCCTGCCCCCGTTGCTGCACACTTTCATGATTGCTTCTGTAGGATAAATTCCCAGAAGTAGAACTGTCGGGTCAAAGAGTAAAAAATGCACATTTTTTTTAAGTCTTTTGATAGTCAGATAAAACTAAAATATCACCCTCTAGAAAGATTATACCAATTTAAACTCCCACCCAGACTGCACGGATTGCCCTGCTCTGCACTCGCACCGGGACCAAGCATTATCTCAGAGTGATTTAAAATGCCTGAAGAAGAGGAGGGCTAATGGTTTCTAAACAGCACTGGCTGAAACATGGGTGCTGCGTATTGGCTTTCAGCTTGATAAATACTTTCTTATAAGGTCATAAATATTGGTGGTACCAAAGGTTAATGTAGTGTGCAATGCTGTAAAATCCAGCAGACAACCTGCTAGATCATAATGATGCATTAGCCCCTTTCAGCGTGAAGCGTGATGACTTACGGAGTCTGCTTGTAAGTGGCCACTAACACTCCACAAGTGCAGATGTGTGTCAGTTGTTTCTACAAACATAATTTATTAAGTGAGCACCTGGCCTTCCGTTAAATGCCAAAAACGAGAAGGAGAAAGAGAAGGAAAGAACATGATGAGTGGCTCTCACTAGGCTTCTTAATCCCTTTTGTAAGCTAGGGATACTTAAAAGACCAACATAATTTGCTGGAGAAAAAACAAAGCAAATAATCCCTTTCATATATGAACAGCGCGCTCCCCGCCCGGTTGGCAGTGTGAGAATGGGAGTCGGGGCAGGCGTGACGGATAGCTGTGCCATTAGGAAGCATATGCTTTTAGAAATTAGACGTACGGATTATTTTGTTTGTTTTGAAGTTTGCGATCTGGCCACACAGCGCATTCTGTTTGGTTTCTGGTTTTCACGCAGGTGGAAACAGGTGTCGGAGTTCTCTGCCTTTGTTCTTGCCTTGGCGGGTGTGAAGTTGAAGCCTGTAACTGTGATTAATGATCGGGAAGGTTGTGTGTGTTTTAAAGCAGAGAGTAATCTTTCTTGGTAGGAGACAAAACAGAATGGATGATATGCCAGTCATCTGCCCGTTGGCTCTGCCGCTCTGGCGATGGAGTGAGCCCAGTGTTTCCGACAGACTTTACTGAGCGGGTCGCAGAGCTGGCCCGCACGGTGCCTTGGCTGGTCTGAAAGGCTGTGAAAGGGAACGCACTGTTTTAGGCTGGCCCTGGGCATGGTGAGTCGGGTCGTCTGTGCACTGTGGAAAGTGTCCTGAAACAGGCCGCGAGTCCAGCCCACCCCTCTTGCCGCGAATGTTTAGTTATTGGGTTTTTAAACAGCATTTGAACTTGATGCTGAGCTTGAGAATGTAAAGGTGAAAGAGCCTGCCAGAGCTCATCCCAGGCTCCTGCTGGGACCAGGGCAAAGTTCAAGTGCCAGTGCAGTTCTCCCCACCACTTCCTCTTCTTCACACCCTTTCTCCCTTTGCCCACAGGCACGAGGGGAGGGGGCTTGGTTTCTTCTGCATATGGCGCTATCCTGAGTCCCTCTATCCTGAGGGCGCAGCCTGGCTGCAGACTGGCAGCAAGCAGCTGGGAAAATGCAGCATGGCTGTGCCTACAGGTCACCTGGCGGTCAGGAACGGGCAGCTAGGAGCTGAGCATCACTGTTAGGACCCTCCCCACCCCTCGGGCTTGGAAGGATGTTGAGGAGGCTCAGGAAGAGCCAGTGTCGCAGAATGTGCATTGCAGAGGCCCAGTGACACAGCCAGAGGACTGCCCGCCTGGGTGGACGGGCTCTCTGGAGACCTGCCCCTGAGGCTGATGACTAAGGATGAGAAGGAATCCGAGGTCCCAGGGGGAGGAGTCCCCATCTGCAAAGGCCTTAGCTGGGAAACCCCGGTGGTACTTGAGGGGTGAAATCAGCACCTGCAGCCAATCACCTAACCAGCATCCCATTCAGAGCCGTGGAATGCTCAGTGCTGCAGGCTTGTCCATGACAGAACGTTCTGGAAATGAAGCAAGTTCAGCCAAGGCGGAATTCCAAGAGCAAGGAGAGCCTTCCAGAGAGTTCTGCAGCAGCTGGGTGTGCCTCTCCTGCGCGGCCCCGTCCTTTCCTGGCTGGGAGGGGAAAGCCCCAGATGCTGGGGGGACCCGGTGCTTTCGGGGCCCCCGCCCATGAAGGATCATCTGGCAGTGCAACCACCGGCTCCAGGCTGGAGAGACGCTCGTCCAAGGCCCGTCCAGAGGGCTTTGTGATCTGAGAGCACTTGGATGGTGTGCGGCAGCCCAGCCGCGCTGTCCCATTGGACGGCTCTTACGTTTTTAACGAGGAGCCCGGAGGCACTGTATAAATAAAACGGCCGAATTATTAAATTATCACTCGACAGGGCATCTTATATTAGTCCTAATTAAATGATGCTTTTCATGTTAACAAACAGTGCTCAGAAAAGATTCCCATTTTTAATTCCGGCCTAATAGCAGTCAGAAGCCTTGGAAATTTCTGGGTTGTATCTCACTGGCAGGTGCTGACAGTGAGCCTGGGGCATCATCCTGAGTTTGAATGTCACCCTAAGCACAGTGACCACCCCACTCCACCCAAAGTCCAGAAGACTCCTGAGCATCCGTATTTAGTCACGAGGGAGCAGCAGGGGTCGGGCTTCCATGACCACCTGGAACAACCCAAAGAAGGCTTTCCACACAGAAGCCGTGGTGTCAGACCCTGGACGCTTGGAGGCATCGAGAGATGGGGAGCGATGAGAGGAACCACAGCAGCCTGCTTGTGCCCAGAGAGGCTTTCAGCTGCAGGGCAGGGGCCGGGCCCGTCAAGGCATGTTGAGGGGAAGTTGCTGGTACCAGCCTTAGAGCACTGGGTACACCGTGGTGACCGGGTCAGGCAGGGTGTCTACCCCGAGGTGACATGGTTGGGAGGGAGACAGTCGATACTGAGTACCCTGAGGCAATTTCCCAAAAAAAGAATGGCTTCAGGGGCTAAAAAGAGTCATATAATAGACCGTCGTGACTCCGAGGAGTAGGATGACAGGGTGGACACAGGCTGGTCAGAGTCACTGTGCGCGTTCCTTCCCAAGCCTCTCAGTGATGTCACACTGGTACCCTGCACCAGGCCACTCTGGGATAGTTACACCAGAGGAATTGGCAGGGACTTTAAATTTTTATTAACAACTTCCTGCTGGCTGGTAGTAAGGCAGGGTTTACAAAGAACACCCACCTCCATCTTGCCATGAGGAGGAAGAGCTGCCCACTGGCATGGGACAAACCCTGGGAGGAATCCTGCAGCGCGTGCAAAGGCTCTGCGTCCACATCCCTCCTTCTTCCTTCCTCTCTGATGTCCAGGGCAGAGGTCCCTTTGTCCCCTCCAACCTTTTAAGGAAACTCATTCCACTCTCATATTGGTCACATCCCATCCTTCCCAAACCTCTGTGTGTTTTATTCCCACACAGAGGATCATCTCTGTACAACTATTGGACTTTGACCTTCGTGTCTTGTTCTCAGACAGTCTTTACTTTTCTGAGTCTCTGTGAACCTCACCTCTCATTCCCAGGAAGGCTGCCTATTTCTGTATCTGTGAGAGTTTGGGGCAATAGCTGGTTTCTTACATAATCCTGAGAATCTGTGAGTCTTTTGGAGGTAGAGAAGGTTTAAAAAATGAAGACACAATCAGGGAGCTCCCTGCACACGGAGGCCTGGGACTCCAGCTTCAGAAGGGGGCGGGACTCCCAGTGGCCTTAGCCAGGTCTTTTCCGGAGCACCGGACCGTCTTCAGGGTGGCAGGTGGAGTCTAGTGGAGTAGCCTGCGGGGACCAGGGCCTGCCTGGCCACCAGCTTGCTGTCCCTGGGTAAGCAGCTGTCACAGTGGAATCCGAGCTGAACTCCGGCTCAGGCCTTAACTGCAGAAGCAGAAAGAAGCCCGGAGCCGGCGACCTTATGTGATCTGCGTCCCGAGCACTTCCAATGCCCCCCCCTTTTCTTTTCATGACCTATTTGTCATTCTCAAAGTTCTCTGGCTTATCCATCCCTGGGTCCCCTCATTAAGCAGGTTCAGATATTCCAGGAGGAAAGGGCACGTGCTTCCCCTCCTGCCTTTGCTCGTCTCCCTTGGCCTGCCTCCTCTCCCTTCCCTTCCTGCCTCCTCTCCCTTCCCTTCCTTCCTTCCTCTCTCTCTTTAATTTTTCAAAGTCCACACTTTCTAAGGAACAGCATAGATGGCCTCAGAGCTTCCAGAATAATAAGACACGAGTGTCAGACATGCTGGGCTGGGAGGTACCACTGATCAAGGAGCCCACGTGGCCAAAGCCGGTGGCTGGTGCCCAGGACGCCCAGCCAGCAGCGGAAGCTCGTGCAGAAGGCCCGGTGTGGCCTCGGCAGGTGGAGCTGACAGAGCCTGGCTGCCGGACACCCAGCAGGACTGGGTTGGCGGCTGGAGCTTGGGGCGGCTGCAGTGGGGTCTGGTGAAGGCCTGCGCCTGTGAGGCTGGCCCGGAGCCAGGAGACCAGGGTGGTGGTGGTGGACAGACGTCTCGCCTCAGCTGTGTCTAGGCTGGCATCTTTCTGAAGAGTTTGGCTCTGCTCAGAAACCACAGGTGGATGCCAGGCTCCATGCTCAGCATCAGGGTCAAGAACAGGGGAAGCCAGGTCCTGGTCCCTCAGAGCTCACAGTTCGGTCAGGCTGATGGAGAAACTGGCAGGTTCAATTTAACAGTATGTATCCTAGGATAGAGCAAAACGGAGCAAGCGCAATACCCAAAGAAACTTCCAGAAATCTGGAGTCACCAGGAACAGTCACCCTTTTGGCTTCCACACCTTGCACTGGACCACACAGTCCCCAACTCACAGCAGTTCACACCTCACTTCATCTTATTAAGAGTCCATTTTGTGCATTAGCAACTGGAGCACAGAGAGGTTGGCTCTCACACTCCAAGTTGTACAGCATGTGGCCAAGAAAACACCCAAACCAAGAAAATGGGGTTGTTGAGGTTGGCTTCTCCATCTCTGGCTGTTCCATTGCGTACCTGGAGTCATACAGATTTTTACTCCATTTTCAACTCAGAAACAGGGTCATGCTCCCTACATAGCAACTGTAAGGATGGGCAGCTGACCTTGAACTTGGTGAGTTCGGAGGCGTGGTCCAGGCACTGTGAGCCATTTCCCTTCCTGCACAGCGCCCAGCCCTGGGGCTGGAACCATCAGACCTGTAATTTTGGTCACATTATCCCCACATTCTATGCAAGCAAGCTTATTAATCCAGACAATTAAGGAAAGAGAAGTGGAAAATACTTGGTTATTAGGGAGAAAGGAGCTCCATACATCTAAGGTGCTGGAACAATTAGCATTTGCAGTAATAAAAGTCAAGTTGAACACTCAGGACTGGAATATTATGCTTATTATTTTGCATTTACATCGTAACGTGTATTTATAAAATGCCTGATAATCGCTCCTGGCTGTTTCCTTTGGTGTAACTCTGATGGAGGACATTTGCTTTCCTTGCGGGTAGTGTAGGGGTGGGGGAGCCTGTGAGACCCCACCTCCACCAATCTACAGACCCAGAAAGAAGCACCCAGAGCTCCCGCTAACACAGAAGTCCGCTCAGCTCCCGTCTTTGCTAAAAGCCTTCCAGGGACTCTCCCATTTCCATCAGACTAAAAGCCGAAATCCTGTAAATGCAACTTGAGCTCCTCGATTGGATCCTGGAGCAGAAGAAAAGACATTAGTGGAAAGCCGGGGACATTTGAATGCAATCTAGTTTAGTCAGTGCGGCATAACAGCAGGAGGGTCTTAGTGCTGATAAACGCACAGGTAAGATGCTGGCGTGAGAGGAAGCAGGCTGAGGTGTTTGGGGGCTCAGCTAATGCAGAACTCTTCCCCAAATCGGTTTCTTTTCAAAAATATAAAAAATAGCACATGCAATTCAGGAGGCTGAAGCAGGAGGATCAGGAGTTCAAAGCCAGACTTAGCAACTTAGCAAGGCCCTAAGCAACTTATGTCTCAAAATAAAAAATAAAACAAGCCAGAGATGAGTCTCACTGGTTTAGCGCCCCTGAGTTCAATCTCTAGTGCCTAATAATAATAATAATCATAATCATAAGAAGAACAGCAACAACAGCAATAATAATAAATGCACATATATACCTACGGATTTTTTAAAAAGCCCAAGTTTCTACAGCAGCCTCAAAAGAACTACATGACCTGCTCCTGCTCCCTCTTTATATCTGAGCCATTTCCTTCTCTTTCCCTTGAAAGCCTGGCTTCAGCCTCTCTCCTCATCACCTTTCTACCCCAGGACCATTGCACGGCCGCCTCTGTGACTAGACATTATTGCTTGAGTCCTCCCCATGCCTCACTCCTCTTTGTCCACGTTTGACTCAAATGTCACTTTCTCAAAACCCATTCTTTGCACATTTCAAGCCCAGCCCAGCTTCCCCGAGACCCTTTCCTCCTGCCTGGTGTCTCTGCTTGGTTCTTGACATCTGGCTCAGGCTGCATGCTCTCCTATATTAAGCTGTGGCTCCCCTGTTCCTTCTCTCGCTAGAATCTGTGCTCCTGAAGAGGAGGGAACCCACCTCCTTTTTCCACTGCCTTCCAAAAGCTGGAGTTGTACCTTGCACATGCGTCCTGCTTGACGGATGCTCGCTGAACCTACTTATTAAATTCTTAATTGAAAGAAGGAAGTCACACTTGACATTGATTAGAGAAGGGGGCATTTTGCTTGACACTTTCAATTATCTGGGTTTCGTGGACTCTTCCTGATAGCCTAAAATTTAAGTGTTATCACCACCACTGATGAGGATCAGAGAAGTCTCGAGTTTGCCCAGTGACACAGCCTTTCAGTCCCATCTGAGCCACGGTCCCCTGAGGCTGCACCCCTCTCTGCTCCTCTACACCACGGCGCCTGCCAGGTTTAGCTTCTCTCCTGTGGTTGAACCCATGGCACAGGAGGAACACCTGCAGTCCCAGCGGTGTGACCATCAAGTTCTTTGCGGAGTCGCTAGGACCTCATCCCTGGAGGGTGGCACCCTGCAAGAGCAGCGTATGCCCGACTTCCCTCCAGGCCCCACGCAGCTCTGGACGCTGGAGTGTTTCACAGCTAACCCAGTGGACCCTTGACCTTGCATTTCTCCCTCCAGGCTCATTTTGGCGCTCAGCCTCACAGGTTTGTACTGATTAAAGCTGCGCTCCCTGGACGGCCGCGTGGTGCTCAGAGAGGGGAGGGCTCTGAAATCCAGGACCCCGGCTGCAGGGCCTCCTCCTGACCTGCGGTCGCCTGCCTCTGCCCGAGCTTGGTGTTCCACCAACACCATGGACTGAGGACGAGGGATATGATGGACAGACAGCAGGATGTGCACTGTGTCTGTTGGAATGTAACTGCTGAAATGCAGGGGTTGGAGTGGAGAGTCGATCTGTGTGCTCTGCAGACGTCTTAGTTTTGGATTACGTAATCAGTTCAGTAATCTGAGCAAAAACTAAGCAGAACTTAGTCAATGTAAATTTAATATCCATCAACTATTTCCATGATTTCAAGGGATTTCTCCCAAATGCCTCTGTTTAAAACAATAAAAAAAACAAAAAAACAAAACAAAACAAAAAAACCATCATTGCCATTGTGGCCATCATCAGCACCTACCAATTACTGAATAAATTTTAGAAGCTGGACTCCGTAATACATTTTATTCGTTGTTGTTCATGTACCAGGGATTGAACCCAGAGACGCTTTACCACTAAGCCACATCCCCAGCCCTTTTTATTTTTATTTTTTTTATTTGGAGGCAGGGTCTCACTAAGTTGCTCAGGGTCTTTTGCTAAGTTAATGAGGCTGACCTCAAACTTGCGATCCTCCTGCCTCAGCCTCCTGAGTTTCTGGGATCATAGGTGTGTACCACCACTCCCAGCCTCAATACCACATTCTTAACATTATTCTTTTCTTTTTTTTAATTTTGAGCCTGCAAAGTGAATATTAAAGCCCCATTTTACTGATGAGGGAGCTAAGTTTTCATAGAGGTGAGATAACTTGCCTAACATCCCTCTGAAGTCAAGGTCCCTGGGGAGCCTGGTCACCATCAATGCAAGGTGCTGCCTTATTGCAAGGGAGAATTTTAAAGCAACTGGCAAAACAAAGAGAATATGACTTGTCCAAAGACTGGCTCTTTCTAGCCCTCCCTCAGTGTTTTCTTAAAGTCTGACCCAGAACCACTTCTATCAGAATCATCTGGAAGGCTTGTTAGGAACCCAGGTGCTGCAGCCGGCAGTATGCTCTGACGCTGGAGAAGCTTTGGAGCATGCGCTGGAGAATGTTGGACAACCGACTTGAGGAGCCAGGGCAGAGGGGCTCTGGAGCCTGAGGTGAAGCGTCTGCCAATCTTCCTGACCCAGTGCTCACATCCTGGCCTGTCACAAGCTACAGACGTCTCCTCACTGAGCGCAGAGTCAGGAAAAGATACCCAACAGTGCACAGTGATGAGGAATTGCTACTGCACAGGGAGAACAAGCAGCTGTGAACCTCAGGAGCACACAGTCTAGTCAAGAGCAGGAGACCTGGAGGGGTGGGCTTGGGCCAGGGCGCACCGGCTGCACTCAGTCCACTTGGCTGGCAAACATCAGCACCCAGCAGGCTGGAGCCCTGGAAGCTGCATTTCTAGAGGAGCCTGGTGATATGTGTTCGTAGTTCCAGCAACCTGAGAGGCTGAGGCAGGAGGATCGCCAGTTTGAGGCCAGTCTCAGCAATTTAGTGAGGCCCTGTCTCAAAGTGAGATTTCTGGTACACATTGAAATTCCAGGGCCAGGATCACCCACCTTTCTAAGAGGACCTTTGAAATCCATCTGCAAATACCACCTAACATAATGAGCATCTGAAAACTGTAGATGAGCTGCGTCTTCCTGGCGCAGGCTCCTGGGCCGCTGTGCTGCCTGAACTCCTCGGCTGCCCTTCTTGAAACATCTCGTTCGTTTTCTTTTTTAAAATTGGATTAAAATATCCCAAGTTTTATTCCGTTGTATTCCACCCTTCCCTGGGGAGGGCTTGCTCCTGCTGAAGGGGACGGTGATCCTGTTCCCCTGTGGTCAGCAGATGGGAACATGGGAGGCCCTTCCTGAAAGGTCTAGGCAAAGAGAGCAGAACTGCGGGAGGCTGCCGGCAGGACTGATGGGAAGGGCAGCCTGCAGTCTCAAGGTCCATGTGAGGATCCGCAGCAGCCAGTGGTCAGGGCAGGCAGGTGGCCTCCCCACCAGAACGCCACCTCTGTGTGGAGTTCAGCTCTATGTCCCTGTTGTGACACACCAACAGCTCTCCCTCCTGGAAACCAGGTACACCGCCTGCACCACCCACCCGTCCATCCGGAAGACCCGAATCTTCTTCTAGGAGAGGATTGAGTGCTGGAAGAAAGCCAGGCCCAGATCAGGGTCCACCCTGGGTACACTGATCTAGCCAAGGCCTGGGGTCTGTCCTAGAAACAGAGGCTGGGTGCTCACCAGGAGACACAGAGAGGAGTTAAAGAACAGGTCTCTGCCATGGGAACGTATGTGATCCCAGTGACTCAGGAGGCTGAGGCAGGAGGATCACAAGTTCAAGGCCAGCCTTAGCGACTTAGTGAGAACTTGTCTCAAAAAAAAATTTTTTTTAAAAGGTCTGGGAATATAGCTCAGTGATCGAGTACCTCTGGGTTCAATCCCTGGTGCCAAAAAATAAAAATAAAAAGGTGGATCTCCAAGACGAACGATACCCGGAGTAGAACCACACGCCAGGGTCAGCGGCTTATGTGCTGGGCCTTTCATCTCCCCCTCGCTTTGCTTCTTAGCCTGTCACATGGAGGGCAGGAAATTGATAGTCTTGGAATGAATGAGGTCACA